>JANIJG010013472.1:68243-99875 GCA_024611175.1 Megaceryle torquata | reverse complement strand
CAAATCACTCATGGCTGTGAGAATAACATGGAGGCACTAGCCCTGTGCTGTTCTTAACAACTTGGGGAGGAATATTTTTGGAGAATATCCCTATGCAAAGTCCTTATACAAGCTTTCCAAAAATCAGTTTTGGATACCTGTGGAGACCAGTACAATTCAGATGTCTGAAGTGAAATTCACTAGAAACCAGTATGGTTAGAGAATCTTTGAACACTGTGATTCAGTGCATCTGAATGCCACTGATTTTTATAGACTATAGAAAATGGAAATAAACCGATAAAGAAATTCCAGGGGGAGGAATAAAAAGTTTCTTTTAAAAAAGTTCTTGAAACACACCTGCACATTTAAAAAGGTAGTAAGGAGTTTGCCTGATCGCATACTCTTGATGTTATAAACTGCTCCTTCTGACTGAATTGTAAGTGCATCACTATCGAGAGGTATCTTTGATATACTGGGAGACTGCATGAACAGTAAAGAGAATATAAAAGCCACATCCACAGCATACCTGCAGATATGTTGTCCTCAATGGGTTAAGTGCTCTGTGCATCTATGATGGCATGTCATACTCTGGAGAACAGCAATAAACAGCCTCACTTAGAGAATTCCTAGCAGTTCAGTTCATAGGCATGGCACTCCCTCCTCTCAAATGCCTTGTTTTCATATTTGGATTTTTGCACACAACAGGCACAAACTCAATACAGAATTTACATTAACTGAGTTCCCCATAAAAATGTTCAGAGGCCACTACTGCACTGCACATGCTTGCAGATTGTCTGGTGCTTCCACACCCAGATAGTAACTGGCTCAGTAACTGGCAAATGACTTAAGCATGCAGGGTCCATTAGAGCATCAGTACAGTGATTTTCCCTGTGACTGCCTGCATTTACACCCAGTGACAACAGGCAAAGAGAAGTACAGGAAAGTTAACTACAAAGACAGATGCTGTGATGCTGAATTCACAGAAAAATTATTATCTCTAAACCTCAAAGGCAAAATGTCTAAATGATATTAAGAGATATGAAAAGCACAGCAGTAAAAATAAAGCTGTAATGCAGAAGAGGCATCCTTCCTATCACTCTTGTAAACCACAATTCATAAAGCTGCAAGATTCTACAAATCCTGTTGGCCTACATACTGTCAACACAAACTGAAACAGTACAGTACACTGCTAGCACATGCTGATAAAAATGTACAACCTCTGCCAGCCATGTCTTGTCACCTATTACTGCAAGCTGGACTACTGTGTACAAAAGCTTGACAGTGTAAACAAAGCTTAAAGAACACGTTAAGTACTTAGTAGCAGTTAAAAATCCCCAAATCTGGTGAAGAATAAAGTTAGTTCTGAGACTAGTGGGATCAAATTAGGAACATTAAGCCTCTCTATCCATGATAACATGTCTTTATGATGGATGAAAGAAATACTAGAAAAGTGTTTTGTAATGAAACTATCTTCCAAAGAAATAGCTACTTATTGCTAAATTAACTAGCAATGGATTTTTTTCATTATAAAGCAGGGAACTCTATTGTGCCTACAAATTCTATCTAGTAGACCTAAACATTCGCTTTTATTTTGAGCCTATTAAGTAAATGGAACTCTGGAAACACAAACATTTTATCTACTCATGGTGATCTGTATTTAATGTTATGCCTGAATTAGAACATATGGAAGATATGGGTAGTGAAAAACAAAACAAAACCAAACCACAAAAAAATATCAAGAATGTGGCTTTCTAAAGGAAACAGAGCTACTGGTACTGTACCATACCTCTTATGCTACAAATCAGCATTATGCTGCTACCAATCTAGCATCATATCCAAAAGAGATGAGTGTTTTAAAAGGAAACTCATGCTTCAGAGTTTCCTACTTCCTAGGAAGGAGTAACTTATTGAGTCACAAGAGTAATTAAGGCTGGGAGGGACCTCTAGAGGTCATCTAGTCCAACCTCCTGTTCCAACAGGTTCATTTAGAACAAGTTACTCAGGACTTGCTCAGTGGAGTTTTGAGTATCTCTACGGATGGAGATACCACATCCCATGCAGGCACCTACTTCCAGCGTCTGATCATCCCTGCAAGGAAAGTGATTCCTTATACCTAATTGTAACTTCCCATATTCCAGCTGTGTCCATCATGTCTGCATTTTCCCATTAGGTAAGACAGCAATAAGGTCTCCCCTTAGGTTTCTCAAGGCTGAATAAACCCAGATTTTGCTCTCCCTCCCTATGTATCTCCAGTCCCCTGACCATCTACTTGGCCCTCTGCCTGATTTGCTCAGCATGTACAAGAACATACCCAAAAGATTAAGGGGTTACCGAGGAAACCAAAACTAGACCTACAGAGGCCAAACAGATGTCATAACTCTGCTGGGTATATTCTTGTGTATACAAGCTAGTATGTGGTCAGCTTTCTTTGCTGGAAGGGTACACTGATGATTCACGTTCAATTTATTTCAACACAAGCAGGTCTTTTTCTGCCAAACTGGTTTCTAGCCAGTCAGGCCACCTCAGACATAGGTTTTTTGTATACAGCTTTATTGAACCTTGGGTGGTTCCTGTCAAGCCATTTCTCCAGCCTGTACAGGCCAATCTGAACAGAGGACATCATCATACTGACCACTTCCTCTAATTTAATTCATCCAAGATCTTGCTCCAGGCACACTGTGTCTCACTGTGCAGGTCATTAATAAAGATAAGAAACACTACTGATCCAGTATCGGTCCCCGAGAGATGTTACCTTAGTTGTCTGTAAAGCAAAATGAAGGTTTCACATTCACTGAGAAAAATGACAAATCAGTTTGAAGTTACAAGTGTATCATGAATCACCTAAAGCTATTATTCAGAAGAAAAAAAGAAAGAATTTAGAAATCACACCTGTATCTTCCCAGCTTACACTCAAAGTCAAGAAACTGGCAAGTTCTGCAAAATTTATATTTATTCTCAGATGTTCTTTTACTATATTGATATCAAAATTCCAATTTATGGCTTAACAATTACCTGTGCTTACACCACAAATGTAGTCAAAAAGTTGATGAACCGGCTTTCCAGTTAGTTCTTCTAGTTTCCGTAGAGTCTGAAGTGCAACTAAACCCCTGAAACACAAAAATCCTCTTCACATACAACAGAAGTTTTATCTTATGTAGCTCTAATCTAGCTCACCTTTACTTAACTGCAATTAATTATGAATAACTACAACAGTAAGAATCCTGAATATTTCAGGGAATAAAAGAGCAGCAGAACACAATTAAAATGAAATAATGAATGATAAATATAAATGACATACTCAGGCATACCAAAAATAGCACTCAACAGCTACAGCCATTTTGTTCCGCAGCAAAAGCTTAGGAATGATCAATTTTTGTAGATACAGACCCAGGACAGATTCTAGCTGCATGCACCCCACACAGCACTTGTAGGCTGGTCTTAACTGGGCTATATGAGGCCCCTTAGGGCACAGTATTTTTATGCAGCAGATTTTTGTTTGTTTGTTTTCATTTTCTTTCTGTCTCAGTTCAATGTGTCTTAAATAAAGGGAGAGTTGAATTCTAGAGCATCAGACTTGTGCTTCTACAGCATGAAGCATAGCATCTGATATGCAAAGGTGATAACTCTGTATGGCAAAAGAAGCAAACCAAGAATTATCTTTCCAACACATTCTGCTGAGAATGGCACTTCCTGCACGCTGCCCCCAAACCTGCTCTGGCTTGTGCTAAAGAGCAGTAGTCAATGCAGTCCAAAACTATAACCAGCTGAACACCACCAACTAAGTGGCACAACAGCCAGCAGTCAGCACTCGGGCTCATTCTCTGGACTTCTTTCATTTAGTGTTATAGATACTGCTTTCTAAAGATAATGTCTCTTCTAGAAATCCTAGAAATTCTAGAAATCCCTAGAAATCTAATAAAATCATTAACACACTTTATTTATAGGCATAATGCTGTTATCTGTGACACATCCTTCTTTCTATTTCATAAAGTCTTTATGGTTTACCATGACCTTTGGATATAAAAATGAAGTTCTCACATACACTTCCTTGTTGAAGACATCTGATTTTGATGCAAGTAAAGAAATACTAGGGTGAAACAAGAAGTTCACCTGTATTTCTGCAATGACTTCATACTTCACTTTCTACGAGTGAAGATTTGAGAATCAGTAAATATCTGCCAACAAGATTATTTAAATATGTCTGAAACCACAGCTTTCAGTAAACATCAGATTTCAAATTTAATCAATATGCTTCTGCTACAGCTCTCTACAAATTGTAGTAGGTGCATAAATTTATGCATAACTAGAGCACACAACTAAGTACACGTAGCGCATAAATTAAAGGAAAAAAAAAGCATTAGTTGTAGAAGCAATATAAATTAATAGCATGGATACAATAGCTTTCACTACCAGCCTTGTCATTCTTTCATGAGATCACTCCTGCTACGGCCAGTGACCCTCCAGGAAGGTGCAAGACAATCATAATAGGATAAACTACTACTAGCATTTCACAGCAATTTTGTATTTCTGAGATTAAACCTGGGAGCAGACTAACTCAAGTTTAATTGACTTCCAAAAGGAAAAAGCTAATCCAAGCTCTGAAAGTGCATTGCCAACTTTAAAGGGGTAATTAATTTCAGTGTCATAGGACTACTAATGCATGAAAATTCACACAAATACATACAAGAATAACCACCATCACTTCGATAGTCACATGTAACAGAACTGTAAATCATAAAATACATCTTTGGGCACAAACTTATCCTAGAAAAACTGAAATTTTATTTCCATTTACAGTATTAAAAAGGCTACAAGTATATATACATAAAAAAAATAAAAATAAAAGGTTTTACCTTGTTCCTCCTCCATCAATAGTGAGGACTCGAATTCCCCAGCCCTTCACAGGGTCAGTATATCCAATTATAGCTAAAGTTTCTCTAACAGCAGCTTGAAGACTTTCATCATTTGCCTGTCTCAGTCTCAGGAGGCATGGGATTAATTTTTCCTATTGATAAATACAAAGATATTTCATTCTAACAATATGTTTATACCACGCCTACTAAGAAGAATCCATGCTTAAATTTACTAGTTTGGCATTTAAGTATAAGAATAACGTATTAGTTAAACTTGGAGGAAAACCTGTTTAAATCTGTATTTACCCATCTCTCTAGCAAGGCAGAAAAATATTATGTCATACACACCTCATCCCTAAAGTAACTACCTATTAGTATTAAACAATGAAGGTGAAATGCAAATATTTCAAACAGCTAGAAAAGCTACATTTACTAACCATTCAGTTTTACTGACTTTAATATATAGATTCAAGTATGGAGCACATCAAATATAGTAAAAAAGCCCAGATTTTGCTGAGTATCACACTGCTTCAAAACAGGAGATGCATTCTAGGAACACTAATATTAAAACAAAATAAAATTCTTCCTCACAGTGAGTAATTTTTAGATGTACAATTATTATCACAAAGATACAGAGTATTATAATAAAAATGGAAGTAATGAATGTACTTTTTCATAACCAAGTAATTCACAGATATTCATGTGGATACCCAAACTATACCCTGTCTGGATGATTCATCTGGCACATGCTCCATTCCCAAACATTTCTTTTCCAGAAATTCTACAATCTATGTCTTGCATCTGTCCCATCTTGTGGAAAAAAGCACGAGACTGACAAATGCTGCAATTTGGTTAGTACTGCTAGAATAGTCGACCACCCACCTCCTGTTTTCTCACTGCAGGAAAGAGAATGAGTAGCACTAGATTATGTGAGCTTAATTTGATGGTTATACTCCGCTCCTGTTATCTCTCTTTGAAGGAAGCATGCAAACAAGCATAAAAACTGTTGTGCATATCCAAATCAACTGTACTGTACATTCCCATCTGATCAACTGCAACAGAGGACACAGTGTACAACCTTCATCTACCACCAGAATAAGCTATATATAATCACATGACAATGCTGTATGCTTCTAAATTAAACACTGGAATCTTAAGAGCCTTTAGCTAAACTACTGATAGTTTGCATGTGAATCTGCTTGAACCAGCTAAGAAAAGACCTATAGAAAGACCCATTCACATAGTAATTTTTACAAATAGGAATAGTACCATCCCAAAACACAGAAGAAAGTTTTGTGTCATGATGTTCATTGTCTGTCAGATAATTTTTTACATTTTTTCACATAAAGATTATTTGCACCTTAATTGCAACTCCTCTGCTCTCAGGAAATTCTAGAAGATGGTAAGTCAGTTCTTCAACTCTGCTGATACAGACTCTTCGATTAGAGGATCTTCGTAAGGCTTGAACTAAAGCTCGAGTCCTGTTATCGATACTCACTCTTGCAATAATCTAAAAAAAAAGTTATATAAATAACATAAACCTACTTTAAGAAATGTGTGAAGTTTGTAAAGACTAACTCCAAACTGTTATTTTAAGATTTCTCAGAAGTAATGGACAGCATGTTGTTCTAGAGATCTGCTACAGGCTCCAAGTAAGCATTGCTTAAATGTAAACAGGCAACCTTTTGATTCTGTGTTTACTAGAAAAATAAAGACAGTTCACAGCAACAATATGCAAAGAAAAAAAAAAAAGTCATCCTGTACCCCGATGTATTTTCAGAGGAACTCTGAAATTTTAGTATTTGGACCATGGAGAAGTGTAATTAATATTCCTTAACTACACACACACAAAAAAAATCAATTAGATATAGCTAAATTTTTGTATTCTCTATATAGATAAGTATACGTATATACTACTACATGGAGACATGTCTATACATATGTACACTTTTATATAAACTTACACAAACACATATGCACTTACATAAAAAGTAAAAAAAACCCTTACTGCAGGGGGGTTGAACTAGATGACCTTTGGAGGTCCCTTCCAACCCAGGGTATTCTATGATAAAAGGCATATACACATTTTTATCTATGTATACACATACGTATAAGTACATATATGTAAGTTTACATATAAATTACATAAGGATATATATGTTTATATAGTTTTTGTATATGTATATACAAATATACTTAAGTACCTATGTACTTGTGTGTATGTACACATCAAAGCACGTACATATATATACACATTTGTATGCATGTAAATACATAGTTATATACTCACTTATGTAACCATATATGCATATATATACATTTACATACAGGTATATACAAGTGTACAGTGTATATATACATTTGTATAAAATATACACATTCACAAAAATTATATATTAAGAAAACACACTTGCCTTTTCTCTCTGAAGAGAGAGATGCTTTTCCTTCTCTTCTGCAGTCTTGGTCTCTTTTGCCTTGTCCTCCTCATCCTTCTCAGCCACTTCCTGTTCTGTCTGTTTACTCTTTTCTTGTGAATCAGTTTTAGTATCAGATCTTAACTTAGGAACCAAACCACCAATGTAACTGTCTACAAAAGCTTGTACACTGTTACTGGGGTATGAAAGAAAGTTTGCGATAGTTTTTTTAGTGGAAACAGGAACAGCAGTATTTGTCTTTTCAGCACCCAGTGTCTCTGCTTCAGGAACTGAAGTAGCTGCTGAATCCACCGTCTTTTCTTCAGTCATTACAGTACTTTCTGATGAATTGAGCTTATTCCTCTCCTCACTTTTAGAGTCCTGTAAGGAAGCATTCCTTTTTTTCTCTTGATCCATAACAGAATTATTATTAAAGTACCAGTTGATATGATCAGCTACAAAGTTGTAAGTCTCTCCAAAATTTGTAGAAAAGTAGCTTATATGAAAAAGGTGGCTCTCAGTAGATGCTGAATCTTTTAGAGTGTCTTGATTAGTGCCACTTGAGCACATAGACCCGGAGTCTCCATTTGCACAAGTGGATTTCTTTGCAGCTGGGCCTCTTTTGCAATCCTCCTGAATTCTGGCACCTGTGACTTGTTTCTCACCTTCTAGATTTGCATTGATGTTACCTGCATCTGCACTACTTTTATTTGCTTTTCCCAGAGAACCCGAGTGAGACTTTAATCGAGCTATTCGTGAAACCAGTTCACTGTGAGTGCCAGACACTGCCTTTGAAACAGATTCTATAGTACTCTTAATTCGTGACATGCGACTGTTCACTCTTGTAAGTCCTTTGGAAGAAGAAGTTAAAAGTTTAGAAACTCTGTAGTATAAGAAGTCATGGCTGTAAATGTATTTGTTATACCAAAGAGTTCTGCTTCTGGCCCATTTACACCGAGACTCGCTTGTATGAAAAACCCTTGGGTGAATAGCATGATTTATCCTCCAGCAGATTTTAGGTCTATACAAATACAGGTATTTGTTTCTTTGCTTCCACCAAAGACTCTTTGGGTTAATTACAAAGAACAAATATGCATCTAAAGATAAATGAACAGTCATAACTTATAAATAATTACACCTTCTCTACGTTGCTTGTCTACTTCATTCTAGAAAGTATACTTCAACAAGTAAGTCTTGTATCACGGGGTTATCTGAAAAAGATAAAAAAAATAAATAGCAACCCAAAACCAGGAACAAGTTTAAAATCAAAGAGTTGCTTAATACAGATGGAGCTTATTTATTCTTTCAGTTAAGACAAATAAACATTCAAATTAAGTAATCTCAAGGGGCTATCAACAGCTCTGGACATTCTCTTGTGTCATCTCAACATTGTAATTTCAACACATTATTTCTTAAAGGCCAGTTTAAGTCCATCTTGAGCAACATGCAACAGTTGTTGAAAGCATTTAGTAACATACAGATAACTGCTTGCCAGTCTTTTCAATAAAGTAAAATTTGAGTCTCTTTAGCAAATGTGCAGAGATCAAACATCAAATGAAACTATCATTACATTACCATCCCTTTACAGAATTCTTCCCAGGGGAAAAAGGACATCAATTCTTTGATCAGAGCTTCAATATCAAGACACAAGTTCAATGAAATGCTTCTATCTTAAGAGCTGAGGGCAGCATATAATCCTTATTTTACAAAGAAAGGCGTTTCTGGAGCAGATCAGAGTTTGACACAATATGCAAGAGTTGCACTGAAACCGCAGGAGCAAATCCTTGCCTTGCCTAAATGTCAAGCTCAGGTTTTTCTTGCTCCCGTCACAAGTGCCAGAGGAGGTCAGGCAGGCCAACGCGATACCGCCGCAGGCAGAAGCAGCAGCTTTACTTACAGTTTCCTCAGCAGCCGCCCGAACCTACGCTGTGCCTATCCCACACCTGCTGGGTCGCCGCCGCGCAGCTGGGCGCCAAGCCGCGGCATTATATATGCGCCCGGCCGCCTCCCGCCCCGGGAGGGAGAGCATGTCCTGTTTCTGCCTTGCGCCATTTCGCAGAAAAGATTTCGAGAGCGGCCGCGTAAACAAGCGGCGCGTCCCGTCCCCGCATGCCCCCGGCCCTACCCGCCGCCGGGGGGCTCACGTCACGCATCCACACCCACCCTACGTCACACAAGCAAGTCCAGCGTGCCTGGCACGCGCTCGCTGTGCCCCCCCCCTCCCCAGACGCCCCCCGGGGCGACGCGGTCCACCCGGGCGGCGGCGGGTACCTGCTAAGCAACGGCTCCCGCCTCCCCCCGCTCCCTAGACCGCCGTCACCGAGCGCCAGGCAGAGCCCGCCGCCCTTCAGACCGCGGCCCACCCGGTGCCACCCGGCGGAACGGGCAGGAGGGCGGCGGTAGCGACGACAACGGCGTAAAGCAGCAAGCTGAACTGCGCTACTGCGCCTGCGCTGTGCCGCGCCGCGCCCAGCGCGCCGGAAACAGCTGAGACACGCGTCGGCTCACCCGCGGGCGGTGTGACGCAGCGCGGTCGCGGGGCGGGGCAAGGTCACGTCTGCGCGCGAGCTTCAGCAGCGGGGCGAGGACGTGCGGCGGGGCTGGTCCCGTCCCGTCCCGTCCCGTCCCGTCCCGTCCCGTCCCGTCCCGTCCCGTCCCGTCTTCCTTGGCGGCGGCTGGGGAGGCGGCGAGTGCTGGGTAACAGCGGAGCCTGCTGTGCCTGGCAAGGTGCTGCCTCCTCGGAAGCGCGGGGAGCAGGGGTACTAGGAGGAGGAGATGGAAGAAGGTGGAGGTTCCCTGCCTGGCCTGGATTTTCTACGACCACTCGCTGCGGGCGCCGCGGGGATCTCTCCGTCAGTTTTCCGTTTCGTACTTGGAGAAGAGTCACAAGGGCTGTGGGTTTCCGAGGTTTGACAGGGTTAGGGGGAACTTTGGTCCTACCCAGCCAGGCTTAAGAGTAGTAGCGGGCGTGTGAGCTTCCTGCCTACGCGGCTTGTCTAAAATTAAATTTTTGTCAAGGTTTCTGCATTCAGAGCGGTGTTGACAAAAGGGGGTTAATGCGCTGCATGCCTCAGTAGGTGATGAACGAGTTGCCTCGAAGGTTAGGAGGGTAATGTGTCATTTGAAGCTTCAAATTCTAATCATCTGTTTTTGTTTGTTCTCACAAATTAAAAAGTAGAGTTAATTTTCTTACCTGATGTCTTCTTTCCCAGAGGAAAATTTATACCCCCTGTGTATTGTAATTATTATCATGTACTTCTTTTTTTTTTAATTGAACAGATGGAATTTTCTACATCTCCCTGTGCAAGACATTCTTCAACTCTTGAATATTTTATGAATATTAGCTGAGTAATTTCTAATCCTTCTTTTGACGCCTGTCAGTGTGGTGGGTTCACCCTGGCTGGATGCCTGGGTGTCGCTTACCAAGTACCAGCATGAACAAAACCAACTCATCTTAGGGAAGTTAAGATTTATTGTCCATTAAGGACAGACTAGGATAGTGAGAAACAAAACCAAATCTTAAAACAAGTTCCCTTCATCCCTCCCTTCTTCCTGATTTTCTCTACCTCCTTCCCCTGAGCAGCACAGAGAGATGAGCAATGGGGGCTGCAGTCAGTACATCGCATGTGTCCTCTGCTCCTTCCTTAGTGGGAGAGCTCACACTCTTCCTCTACTCCAGCTTGGGATCCCTGCTCCAGCTTGGGATGCCACCCATGGGAGACAGTCCATGAACTTCTCCTATGCGAGTCCTTCCCACAGGCTGTAATTCTTAACAAATTGCCCCTGTGTGGGTCCTTTCCATGGGATGTAGTCCTTCAGTAATAGACTTTTCCAGCATGTCTCCCTCATGCGGTCACAAGTCCTGCCAGCAGAACTGCTCCAGCGTGGCCTCTTCTTTCTATGCGTCCACAGGTCCCATGGGGAGCCTGCTCCAGTCTGGGCTTCCCACAGAGTCACAGCCTCCTTGGGGCATCCACCTTCTTCAGTGTGGGGTCCTCCACATGCTGCAGGTGGATGCTTGCTCCACCATGGACCTCCATAGGCTGCAAGTGGACAGCCCACCTGACCATAGTTCTTTCCACAATTTGCAGGGGAATGTCTGCTCCTTTGTATGGAGCACGTCCTTCCCTTCTTTACTGACCTTGGTGTCTGCAGAGTTATTTCTCTCACATATTCTCACTTTTCTCCAAGCTGCAATTAACATTTTTGCAGGGCATTTTCCCTCTTAAATATGTCATCACAGAGGCACTACCATCACTGATGGGCTCAGCTTTGGCCAGCAGCATGTTCATCTTGGAGACAGTTTGAACTGTCTCCTTCCAACATAGGGTCAGTTTCTGGTATTTTCTCACAGAAGCCACCCCTGAAGCCCCACTGATACCAAAACCTCGTCACATAAACCCAATGCAATGAAATGTTTGCACTCTTAAGAGAGTTTCAAGGCAAGACTTAAAGGCAGCATCCCAGTAGCACTTTCTTAGTGGCCACAAATAGCTCATGAGCTGCTTATTATCTAGGACCCTTTTTACAGCACAGTGGTGGTTCACACCCAGGTGCTCATCTGTTTCCTCCTAAATGCTTTCAGAGCTGCCACTTTCTGGATTACAATGGCCTGTTCTTCAGGTATGGTCTGCTTGCCTTGTCTGTAGATGGCTACACATCTCATATCACCTAGCATGATGGTTTACTCTGGGCAACCGTAAGACTTGTGTGTTCTTTAATTTATCATGGTTAAGCTCCTTTTTAAACCAACCAGCTGAAACAGCAGTGGTCCTATGTGCCGTGTAGCTGTTGGAAGGTTTTGCTGCCTGTTGTTGTATGAGGTTTCTTCAGATAAAATCCCCTTACTGGTATGAGAACACCACAGTACTTACACATTTATACTGTGTAGTAGGTAGCAGTATCAGCTTAAGGAGCTTCCTAGATGTGTCTGCCGTTGTGCAAGCCCCAGGACACTTGTTTGCTTGTCAACGTGGTGAACTGAATTGGATCTCATCAGAGGATTTAAGAAGCAGCGGCACATCTGAAGCCACAGGCTGAGCTGGCTTTAAACAGGATAATCTTTGCACTCTTACACCAACAAAGGGCTGGGCAAAATAAGACCTAAAACTTCAGTAAGAAGGAAGTTTGACCACCTTAAGCTTCCTGCTGCCAGGGCACATCCTGCCTCTCTTTAACTGGCAAATAAGGTATTGCAAGTAAATGGCAACAGATCCCTTTTAGCTGCACATAGTTCCTTCCTAAGCAGTCAAACTTTCTCCCATAATCTTCCTGTAAAAATTTCTTCCGTGCCCGCTCAAGCATTCATCTCACCACTGGGTATGTACATGGGCATGTCAATCCATACTTTTGCTAAGGTAAAGATTCAAGTATTTCACATTTCAGGTGTAATCACAAAACCATGCATTCCTGCCACGTGGCTCTCCCTGAGGATGAACACACCTGTCTGATATGACATATACAGAGGCCCATGATTCATCAGCTTCTCAAAATGACCACACAACTCTCCAAAAGAACTAAAAAACACTGGACAAAATAACCCAAAAGATAAATTTCTGTATTCCCAGGCACAAATTTTACATCCACACCTTCTGAAACATTTTGCCAGTTTACCTTTCTCTTTGCTGAGGTCATGACATAAACAATAAATGATCTCAAATTTATTTATTTAAAAGACAGAGAATTCAACTCTGCTGATTTTATAAGCTCTCTTAATAGTCAAAGGTGAGTTGATTCATCCCATTGGACTAGACACCTTCTTTTTAGATGAGAGATGAACCTACCTGTGGTACTCAGAGGGTGGCTAACTCCAATTACAGTAGTTTTCTCATACTATGGAAATGATCCTATTTGTCACATTTTGAGATATTTTTTCATTTTAATAGGAGGTACATTAACTGTTTTAAAAATACTTTCATTTCAACACTTTCCATGGGAAGTCTCAAGCAAGAATTTGTTGTGATTATTGATGGAGTTTTTGCTGATCTCTATTAGGCAGCACTCAAGCTTCGTCAGAGTGGGCCCTTAAAATGGGATAGTTTCTGCTTTAGGACAACACTGAAAGTAGTTTGATTTTAACAAGTGCTAGCCATGTGACTTGCTTTAAAAAATCAAAAGCTTTCAAAGTGTTTTCTCAATGTATGTGTTTATACATGTTTTTGTAGGTAAGATGCAATCTTTTGTAAATCAAGCTACTGACGAGAGTTCTTTAGAGTACGTGATTTTTATAGCCAAAATATTGTGATATCCATACAACAAGTGAGTTAACTGTGTTCATTTATATGTATGCTATACTTTTAAATTATTTCTAACATTCACATTTACACCTTTGTCTTCGGCTGCTATGTATTTTCTATGTATTTACATGCTATATATTTTCTGCAACATAGCATGGAATAGGCAGGAGCTGTGTCGAGCTCCCAAGTACTTTAAGCTTTGTAAATGCAGAGCACAGGTATCCCGCCTCTTAACACTAGATGGCAGACAAAAATGGGAAAACATTTCCTTATTTTCAGAGGCAGAATATTGAAAAATTAATTTGCAGCTTGAATGAACATTTACTGAAAGTTCTCAAAATAATAAGAATGAAGACTATTGGACACAGACATAAAATATCATGCTTATGGTAGCATGGATACTTTCTGCAGCCTTTAAATTGTCTGCAATTTTTTTTGGCACAAACACTGCAAATAATCAAGTGGAATATTTCTACATTATTTGCTTATTGCTTTTTTATCTCTGTTACTTCTTGTCAATATTTTGCTCATGTCAAAGAAGAATTAAAAATTCTTGAAGCCTTAGAAAGGTTTAAACAACTCATATAGAAGAGAACACTGTCCTTGCCAGGTATCTGCATGGTTGTAAAATTGCCTTCCATAAGTCCAAAAAGCAGGTGATATCTGACTTATATTGCAACTGCATAGTATCTTTGTCCTAACCAAAGATACATATTAACTAAATTAGACTGCTTTGCTCCTTATTGTCACTGAATCTTAGAAAATAATATGGATGTAAGTTTGCTAAGGAGGCAATAATTTTCAAAGAATATTATAAATTGCTGGACTAAATGTTATGTAATCAGTTCACCTTGCAGCCAGTGAATATTTTGGGTCGTTACCCCATTCCTCTCCCAGACACATCTTCCAGAAGAAGATGATCATATCAACTATAAACAGAAAGGACATGAGTTATTCCCATTATGTTTTTCCTGTTGGGGTTACTGGAACAGAAGGGTGAGTAGAAAAGTAAATAGGACTTCCCTGCTTCATGGTTAGGAAGTAATCTACAACAATGGCCATAGCATCTGGTCTTGGTTCCTTGGAACCTTCATGGAATACTTCATTATGCAGTATCTTTTGATATAATATGTATGTATAGGAGCAAACACCAGACTGTGCCATTCCCCTTCCCATACGAGTACTGTAGCCACAAGGATACAGAACTACATCCCTTTTTCCAGGGTTCCTTCTTGATTCCATGAATATCCCATTCTTTTGTGTATAGTCACCTAGTTCAACAAGAGGAGAAAGCATTTTCCATTCTGCCTTGTCAATATGCTGGTGAACTGGAAATTCTCTTAGGGAATCAATTGTGTATTTTAAACTTCCCAAGCTGAAAATAGCACAGACCCCATTTTCTCGCATCATCTGGGCAAATATTCAATTGAAAATACTGTTATACTAAATATTGTCAGTGACCTTGTTCCTGTTCCTCTTCCCTCCTATTCCAGCTGTTCATCTTCTCCCCCTCCAGGGAACCTCCATTTTCTCACCCTGTTTGAAAGAACAAGACAAGTCCCAGCCTGGTGCCTGAAAGAATGACTGTAAGGGGCCGTTACAGGCTCTCTGTTTTGAATGGGTAAAGGTATCTGGCTCTCATTCAGAGTTAAAGCCTTAGATTAGAATCTGGATCTGGGATGTAGCTACGCCCCCTTGTTCATTTTCCTGCTTTGCTAAACCCAGGCAGTTTCCTGTTTCCCACACAATATAAAGGTGCTTGGATGCCTAAATCTGGGTTCTGGATCCCTGACTCAGGATATTGGATTCTGCTCAGGGAATTGGTACCTGGAGTCCTTTCCAGAGCCAGCCTTGATTTCCTGTGCCTTTCCAGCTCGTAGTCAATGGTCTCTGGCCTGATCAGTGCTTTTGTGCATTCTAGATACCTAATTGCTAAAAACCAAGAGTGTATGAATCAATTAATTATATAGTAGTTACGAACATTTGATTACTTAGAATTTTAAACACAGACTCATGCTAGAGGTCATATAACTGTTCTTTTTCAGCCCCTTGTGGTTACTACAATACTCATTCTGTTATCTTTCAGTACTCAAGCACTGATAGATGTGAATTTTGTTACTGCAGCATCTGGTTGAGAATATGATTGTGCAAGTGCCAGACAAAGTTCTTAGCATGACTGGAAGGAGGTCAAAATACACAGTCTCTTTAGGTTCACTGTCCACATTGTTTGCATTTGCTTATTCAGCATTGTCAGAGAAATGGAGTCACTGCTATTTTGTCCTTTAATTAAAACACTGAATTTTGGCAAATCTTTGCACCAGACCTTGAGGTATTGTTATATATTATTATACTGTGTTTCACCTTAGCATTTTTCGCTTGATTAAAAACATCTGTTTATAGCTGCTCATCTGTGGAGAAAGTACTTTGTCATTCTTTTTCAAAAGCAGTCCATCATAGTTCTTTCTCCTGAAGTTGCACATTATTTCTCTATTTTTCTTTCTTCTGACCAGCTTTGGTGAGGCTCCTTATCTTTAAGCTGTTTTCCATGGCCCTGGTGGCAGGTGAGCTGGCAGGCCATTTATTGTCCTAGTAGAGAATCCAGACTGTCTGGAATGCTGCAGATGAAAAAGATACTTTTGGACAGAAGCCTATGTACCTGATCTGTCATAATTTAGTTCTAGTTCAACTTAAAGTAGCCTGATGAAAGTTGTAGAAGTACCAGTAAACCTCAGTACTGTGTGGGTGAACATTATTAAAATTGCACAAAATTTTGTGGCAACAATGGGAAAAACGTGTTGTTTACAGAATGGTTTACAAGCTGTGGAAGGTAATTCTACCACCAGAATGCAAGTACATGATTTAAGCAAACTAGTTCCAGGCTTTGGGCCAAGTGGGACTCTCACTCGCTGCTGTCAGTAATGTCTGTGAAATCAGAAACACACCCAAAGAATGAGGTCAGCACTGGCAAATAATAAAGCTTTTACTGAAAGAGGTTAAAAAGTTATTCTTTCAGACATAATCTCCTTAGGGATTAAAAAGAGGCACGTAGTAATGTACGTAGTTAGTGGTACTGTTTTATGGTGAGTACTTGGGACATGCCTAATTACGAGTCACAGGGGGCCCATACTCGTTGTTTTTAGTCTGGCTTTAATGCCTGTGGCTAATTCCTACTGAAGGATGCACTTAATTTAGGAGAGTCTTGTTCCAATATATTGCCTAACAGTAATTACAGTAGTATGATGTGTTGCAGTCATACATTTTAAAGCTAGAAAGCTGTATCTGTTATGTAGCTTGTAATATGACTGAAGTAACATCCCCTTCCTTTAAATACACACTTACTCATCTGGGAATTGAACACAGTTTCACGGAAAGTGAAAGGCATCCAGATCGTGTGTGTGCAGGGGAGCAGCATTTGCACACACATACACAAAACATAGACATGTGCACAACTAAGAGCTAGATCCACTTTGAAGGGTGTAAATTCCACTTTTAGTATATAAACAGGGCTAGCAGAACACAATGTTGTCCCATGGTCATTGCAATGCTAATTTGAAAAGTTAAGGGTAATGTCAGAACAGCTCAAAATGGATGAGATTTGTGTTGTCCTGACATTTTCTAATAGTCTTCCCTATAAGTCCTCCTTCCTGTCCAAAAGTGGTTTTGTCCAAATCAAAGTTCAAATCTTTCTGAAGAATGGAGTTACTGACACCTTTCATCATTTTGTAACTTTCTGTGTTGTGACAACAGGATTGGTAGCTGCCTATGCTGCTTGATTGTATATATGCTGTCTGAAATACATTCTTGTCTTATCTTTTGGTGGCACATTGGCATTAGCTGTTGCATTTCAAACTGCTTTAGTTCCATAGACCCTCTGTAGTAACTTTCTAACTGTACAGGGTTGGAGTGAATCATTAAGCCTGATCCAAAGAGCCCTGTATGTTAATAGAACTATTGAATTAGTTGTGGGATTTTGGTGGGCTTTTTTAAGAGACCAGGAGGCTGTACCAGCAGCAAAAAGGTGTACATAATTTCAGTCCACTAAAGATGACTTTTGGGAAAGTGGTTTATCCATTGCATTCTGGAAATAAATAATATTTTAATACTGAAAAATATGACTCTGCCTTACTGTAAATGCATCTGTGCTACAGGCTAAATCCTTGACCAGTACTCACACGTAAGTTTGGCTAATCTCCTATATGAAAGAATCAATTTGCTATCCATTTCACAACTTCCAAAAGGTGTTCCTTTTACCTTTCATGCTACTGGTATGTATTTACTTAATGCATCTCATTGAATGTATTCTCTATTTCTAGGGAAATTACAATGTATTACTATGTTAACTCTTTTTATATACCCTAGAATACATTGCTAAGTATATGCTTTATATAAAAATATATTAAGAATCAAATGTTTCTACCATCTTCTTGATAACTGAATCTTTTACTGCACACTCTAGTCCTTTCCACCCTATAAGGTCTATGGTAGCAGCTTTTTAAATTTTAATGCTTGAAAAGAAATAGAATGCCATAATCACTAAGGAAATAATTGTTGATTTCTCTAAAATCCTCTAGAGAAATAGCCAATTTTTTTTTAATTAATTTGTTTTCATGATTTCACAAATGCAGTAGCAATAATCCATTAGCTTTTCAGATCTACAGAATCTCACAGAGAACAGAGACAGACCTGGGTTTCTTAAATCAAAAGCAGACACCAGCATTTTTCTCTTGATCTTTTCTTAAACAGGATCTTTTTAGAACTTGATTTTGCATTCCAAAGTAAAAGAGTGAAAACCTATTATCTTCACAAGTTGTATTTAATAAGTAATGTCTGTCATGAGATGAAACAGTTGCTGGTTTTTAGAAGTTGGTGGAGGGCTTTTAACACTAAAATGCACGTATTTCTGCTTCAGCTTATACTCCTTTTCTGGCTTGGCAAAAAGCATCTGCAGTGCACTGCAATTTGTGCAGGTTTGGAAGACAAAGATTGTTTAGTCTGGCAAAGATTTGTTTAAGGAGTAATCTAATAATACCAGCCTATAAGTTCTTTAAGGGCAGCTATGGAGTTGATGGAACCAAATTCTTCTTGGTGGTGGCAGGTGATCTGATAGGAGACAGTGGCCACTGTGGTAGGTTCTGAAGGTGCGTTAGGAAGTAATTCTTCACCAAGAGCACTGGAACAGGCTGCCCAGAGAGGTGGAATTTCCATACTTGAAGGACCTCAAGACCTGTCTGGACAAAGCTGTGTCTGACCTGATCTAGTGATAGTGATAGTCCTACTTCAGTAGGCAGTTATGCTCTTCAGGAACACCTCATGATGTCCCTTCCAACCAATATTTGTATGACTCTGTTTCTATGATTAAGGTAATCAGGCTAGTATAGCCAGTGTCGTTGCCACAGGAGAAATTGTGTCTGAGATTTACCTGAATCCTAGCTTTGAAAATATCTTCTTGAACAACAAACGGTCTTGAAATGATTGCCCAGATACACAGAAAAAAGTGCTTGCCCAATTTGTACCTTGTATAGCCTCAATAAATTCTGATGGATTATTTGACAGTACCACAGATTAAAAGTATCAAATGCCAGAGGAAGGATGAAGCAATTATTATTTGTATATCATTAGAATTTTGTGAATTGCAACAACAACAGACTAGGCAATATCTCACCTTCCAATATAATATTTAAAAAATAATACACTGAAGAAACTACATTGAAAAAAATTAGAAAGTTAAATTGTACTACAATCCTAACACGATAGGGCAAAGCCTACATTAAAGGAGTCTAGGGGCATATCAGTATACCCTAGATCAACTCAAACAGTACTCCTTGCCTACACAGTCACTGAATTAAAGCCTCGATTCCCTTTGGATGTGATGGGAGTTGACACACAGCTCACAGGTAATCCATAGGTCGAGGGGAGTGGTTATTCCCTTCTTCTGAGAACTTGTTACACCTCATCTGGAATAGTGCCTCTGGTTGTGGAGCCCCTGCGCAGGAAAGTGTTGAGGAGCTTGAGTGAGCTCAGCATAGGGCTGTGAAGATGATCAGAAAGCTGGAAGATATAATCTGCTGGGGGAGGCTGAGTGAGGTGGGTTTGTGCTCTCCACCAGGGAGGTACAGCAATAATGGGTGCAGTTAAAAAGCTGTTTTCATAGGATAAACTCAGAAATATAGATAACAAGGAAATCTTAGGTGCTTTCCAATGCTGGGAACCCTCCTTTTGTGCAGCATCGGACAGATATCAGATGGATCTTACCCCAGCACACTGCACAGGTGCCATCTGTGGGTTTCACCTCCCTCCCAGGAGGGAGGAGAAAAAGGCCCAGGGGCCTTTTATTTTCTGTAGCAAAAAATCGTATATCTTCTCTTGACAGGCTGGGACATCATCTCTGTCATAACATTCACCATTGCCAGCACAGAATTTAAGTACAAGGCTCAGCAGAGCAGACATGTCCTGTTCAGGATTACTAACTCCTCAAGTATGTTTTCCACAAGGCTTCCAATACAGCTATTCAGCCTGGAGGGGAGACAGTTTAAGGGGGCCTAAGAGTGCATCCAGTACCTACAGGGAGGCTGACAAAAGATCTGAGGCAGGGTCTTACTGAGCTCATGGCAATAGAACAGGAGAAGGTGGTCAGAATCAAGGGAGGGCCTGGTGGCACATTGGGAAAGCTTTTCCACGGTGAAAATAATTAAGCATTTGCTTACACAGGGAGGTTTTAGGGTCTAAGCTCTTGGAGGTTTTCAAGACCTGACTGGACAAACCCTAAGCAAACTGACCTGAATGCAGTGTTGTCCCTGCCTTGAGCAGCTGGGTGATTCTGTAATTCTAAGCAGACATAGAAGTTTAAGTCTTAATCCATGAGCTGAATTCCTTCCAATTAGCTAACCAACAAACATTAGATGAGAGCCCTCACCAAGAGAGTCAGCAGAAGTAATTAAAATGTACCTTCCCACACTACTGAAAGTAAATAATTTAGGAAAAGAATTTTACTTAGACAGAGATGGTTTGGAGTGAAGCAAAGCCGGGCAACAGGAGAAGGACACTATTGGACTAAAAGAACAGCTGAAACTACTTAAACATTTTCATCTGTTATCCTGTTTTTGTTTTCTCAGTGAGTTATATTCCCAGAGTGGATTCAATTTCAATATAACATTATCCTGAATGTCTGCTAGTGTGGACGAAAAAGATGGAAAGGGCAGAACTATAAACTTATGAAGCCATTAACATATTTTGAACTACTTACATGAAAGATAAGTCTCTTACATCACTAGGACAATTTGTACAAGGAGGGCCGCCTCTCTTTTGATAAACATGCCAAAGGCTACTTTTTGCACAGTGTGATTGCCCTTGGACCTATGTGCATATGCTGGATCTGACACCTATTGTATCATGTCTACTTTGTCAGACACTGTGCTGTGTACTTTTACATGCCTAGGAAGAGTTGCATATTCCTAGGCATCTAATTGAAGTGTTCTAGGTGTAGGCGATAAAACATATTTGCCTGAAATATATCTCTACCTGTATGTTTTGCATTGTAAGAATCATACATATGTATCCTTCTGGTATTATATTCTAATTAACCTCCCAATAGTATCCCAGAAGAGACTTATGTTGCATATGCTGTTCTTTTTACATATAATTCCTTGATTGTCCTTCAGATCATGAGATGGAAATTTATTTTTATCTTCCATGCCTGACCCTGAGCTTAATTTTATATTCAACATGTTCCTGTTTCAACCCACTTAGTTCTAGCTCTGCACAGATGTGCATGTTTACTTCATATCCTGCTAGAAGAATAAAGCTCTCACCTGGCTTTTTGTTAACTCATGGAATGATGATGGTCAAGTTAAATGGTTTTGGAGCACACATATGAAATTTTGTCTTCATTTGAAGGCAGAGCTGCAGATAACCAGCCTGCTCTACAGTGCAGTGTTCACCACCAGCAGAATTACCAGGGGCTTGGGGTCTGTGGCCAATTCTGTTATGCTTCTGAAAGTTGCTGAGTGAAGGGAAGGTGAGGGTGAAGGCAAATCCATTTGCTCCCTTATGGTCTTCTCATGCTGTTTCCCACTAATCAAGATAGATTCCAAAGATGGGCAATTAAAAGGGAAGAACCTCAGGTATCCAAGTTTCCTACAAATAGGCTTCCATTTAGGCAAAAGTTATCAGGTATATTAGATTAAGTTGTGATTCATACTCTTTGCAACACGGTCTTAGAGAAAAGTTGTAGACTCAGGCAGTTACAGCAGTGTTCAGCCAAATCTGGGTTATGGATACTTATAGTTGCTGTCAGCAGCAAAGTTTCTTGAGACTGTTCAACTTGTCTGTTGTCTGTTCTCATAGTCTTACCCTCACTTGAGGTATTAACATAAATCCCATGGTGGGAAGGAAGGGTGAAAGAAGAAAAGACATCACACTCTTTTTATAAACTGTTGTAGTCTACCTCAGCATCCTGTTTATGGATTTTGCCCTTCCCCTGTCTGTTGATACATGAAAACATTTAGTGCCCAAGAGATGGTATTCTGTTTGTGAGAAGCCCAAGCTGGTTTTATAACATAGTCATGATTGCAGTGATTAATCAATGCAGGTGCAGTACTACGTAATGTACATGAAGCATGGACCTTACTGGTTTCCTCTTCAGAAAGACTTCAAATTACCACTCTCTTCACTGTGACCAAAAGGATATGAGTGCTCTAGCTTCAAACAAGTTTGCATACAAATATATGTTATCTTTCATATTAAACGGATTAATTTTATTAAATCTCTCTTTTGTGATTAGGAGGGCAGACTGAGGGAGAACAAATGAAATTAAATCAAAATTGGTATCCTTATCTGCCACTAACAATTAGCAGAAGTCATACTGGAAGGTTGAAGAACAGTGAAATTCTTGTGGTCATGATATGACTTACTCCACAAAAATAAAAACAATTAGGCACAGAAAAATGACCCCCCAGCCTTTAGCATTATAGTAAAATAAAGACCTTTGGAAATTGTTTCATTGTAGCAACCTTTTCCTCAGTTAGATTTCCCACTGAATTTTCACTTGTTTTTCTATTAAATTCTCAGTAGACTCATAGTCCCATTAAAAGTAATTTATTTCACATGTGTTATTTTTCATTTTGCTGAGAAAAAACCTTGACCCTGTCTTGAAATAAACTGATTATTTTTAAGGCAGTTCAAGTTTGGTTTTTTTTTAAGAATCAGGTGACTCCAAAACAGAGAAGGAAAAAAAATAAAAGCTATGGAAAAATGCATTTCTTTGCTGCATTTAGGATGTGGTTGTGCCCCAGGAGCCTAGAGAATTGCAGTTATGATGTGCCTGAGCTCAGGGCCCAACTTTCCGTCTACGTATAAACATTCCTCCAGCTTCAGCTGAAGCGTGTGCTTCTGGTTTGCGTAAAAAAAAAATATTTGTGAGAATTCTCCTGAGTAAGATCATTTAAATATGATTTTGGTCACAGCTATTTACAAGTTTGGGTTCTGACTGAAGTGAGCAATTGAATTATTTTGAGCCTCTGAAGTTTGCCTTTTATTTATATATTTCCCCCAATTGTGTGGCTCAGTCTGCCATTGGCTGCAGTCCCTGCAGCCTACCCGAAGGCTCTGCAGTTACATAAGGCTCTGTCTGCTGGGAGCCTATATAAAGCCTTCTTGCACGCCAGCAAGAGACAGAATTTTATCAGGATCCAGGTCCCAGTGCTTTAGTTCACACAAGCAGGAGGAGATTTGCTTGAAGATATACTGAAACCTGAGCCTGGGCTGGTTTGTTTGCTAGCCAGTACTTCACAGCTGTCAACCTGAGTCGCAAGTAGCAGCTACTGTAAGTAGCTTCTGTGCACTATGAAGAATTTTTCATTTCAGGATAACACACATCAGACTGAGAGTCCTTCTCCTCACAGATTCCTGAGTTTGACAAATCAGTCAGATCCCGTTGGAAGACCAGAAAGAGATGAACAATTAGCTCAAGTAGAGATTGCTGTACTGGGGGTTATATTTCTGACAGCGTCTGTGGGCAATTTTATTCTCATACTAGTGCTGTGGAGAAGAAGAAAGAAGCTCTCTAGGATGTATGTGTTCATGCTTCACCTCAGCATCGCTGACTTAGTGGTAGCATTTTTTCAAGTGCTGCCTCAGCTTATATGGGATATTACAGATGTTTTCATAGGGCCAGATTTCTTGTGCAGAATCATCAAATATCTACAATTGCTAGGCATGTTTGCCTCTACTTATATGATAGTGGTCATGACAGTGGACAGATATCAAGCAGTTTGCTACCCTATGGTCACTTTCCAAAAGAAGAGAGCTCTCTGGAACATCCCCATTTGCACCAGCTGGTCTATATCACTGATTCTTAGCCTACCACAGGTATTTATCTTTTCTAAGACTGAAATATCTCCAGGTGTCTTTGAATGTTGGGGTGAATTTATTCAGCCATGGGGCCCAAGGGCATATGTGACTTGGATTTTTGTAGTTATATTCTTCATTCCCTCAGTCATCCTTATCATGTGCCAGGTTAAGATCTGCAAAATAATCAAAAGAAATATAAATGTGAAAAACAAGAATGAATATGAACTAACAAATCAGAAGCAAGTCCTGCCATCCCGAGCAAGCAGTGTGAACTGTATCTCAAAGGCTATGATCAAGACTGTAAAGATGACAGTGGTGACAGTTGTTGCATATGTTCTCTGTTGGTCACCTTTCTTCATTGCACAGCTGTGGTCTGTGTGGTTCCCCAGTGTCATGACCGAAGGTAAGATACTCTCCATCCTCATTCATAACTTCATAGCAGGCAAGCACATTGCTATATTCTTTTATATTTGCACTTTCCTTTTGTGTAAAAGTTACACATGATCATTTGATTATGATTAAAAAGAAAATCCTGGATTGATTAGCTGCTGTATTTAATTAGGTATGCAGAACTTCATGTGTTATGAGATCAAAACATCATATAAGTGTGTATTTTGTGTTTGTGAGTGATCAATGATTTAAAGATTAATGAACAGCACAGTGAAAAATAACATCTGCTCCAGAAAGGGTTTAGACTTTCAGAGGTTTTAGATATAATAGCAGTAGTATTTTAGGTTCTTGACTAGAAAAGGGGTAATTAAGTATTCAAAGTAATAAAATAATTATTTATTTACTGGATAGAACAGTACATTACAAGACATCTGGGTTTTTTTTCCATATTGAAATCATATTGATGAAATCTCTGTAGCACACTATGAAACAATAAAAAGTAGTGAAACAGCTGTTTATAAAGCAAAAAAACCCAAGCCTGGGTGTAGTATCAAAGAACACCATGTTGAAAACATTATTAATCCTGTCAAACTTATACTATTGCCTCTTTGTGAAAGGCTCTGTGACTTATTTAAGTTCACCATTTCTAAACTCAAAGATATAAACCAAAGGAAAAAAAAAAGATAATAGCTCTTTGATAAAAAAACCCCACACAAATTCTGATAATTTTTTAAAAAAATATGTCTTCCTCATGAATCTTATTCTACATACATTTATTTCAGTATCTATATCTGTATTTATCTGTATCAGTATAGCAGATTAGTATTTCTTTTACATGTTATGCAGCTACATCAAAAAAGAGCTATATGGAACTATTTAACTCTGAAATGCATACAATACAGTGTGCTTCATACCTTCAACAATTACAAATGGGATTGATTAAGTGGGAGTTTCCTCCTATTAGATTAACATATGAACATGTACACTAGAAAGCAGCAGACTGTGAAAATGTTACTTATTTGTTTAAGTGCTTTATTTACTTTGATAGTCCTTTAATTATTTCTTTCTAGGTTCAGCATTCACCATTATCATGCTCCTTGGCAATTTAAATAGTTGCACCAACCCATGGATTTACATGTATTTTTGTGGCCACATTCCATATTGCACAAATAAACAGCTGGAGAACACCTCGTCTCAGGAGGAATCGGTGATCACAGGGAGCATTCATCTCGTAGACAGAGACCCTGAGGAAAACAGTACTGCATAATTGTTGAATGCTTTTTGTTGCTTTATTTGCTGTGTTCGCAAGATGTGTCAGTATTTTACCACCATCCCTTGCTTTGTGGATAAGGAAGCTGGAAAATTGTCTTTTGTTGAATAAATATCTCCCTCTGCAGTTCTGTAGCATATACAGAAAGTTTCTGTGTTGTCTGACTCAATGCTTCCATCACCACTGTGTTGTCAGAACATATTCTTGTAAAGACTGACAAAGATATATAAATTTATCTTAGATATTTTGTGTCCTACTATCTCTTCTGTGATTCTGGATTTAGGAAAATTTTACAACTAACTGGTCCAACAAATTGTAACATAATTGGAAAGGAATCTGACATAATTAGGCTTGAATATGTTTCCAAATTAAAGCATGAATTGGTCATCATTCTGATGTGATTAGGGGACAGTCTGGCAAATCTTGAGAAGGCAGAAGAAACTAAGAAAAATCCTTTTCCAGCTATTATTAATACCTGGTTTAAATTAACTCCTTACATACATTTATAAAATGCCAAGCAGCTTGATATGATTTTAAAAAAACAGTTCAATGTCCAGCGACACCGAACATCTACTTCAGTTTCAAATGCCATTGTGGATTGCAGGTATCAGCAGCACAGTAACAGTGCAGGTTTGTGGCTTCACACCATGGGATTTGATCTTCTGCATATTTCCTGATGTGCAAGCAGTTAACTGAACCCTGCTCCACACACACACACACAGGTATACATACTTCAAATAAAAATAGGTGCTTTCATTTGGTATCCAAACCTATTTTTTCAGCATGCAATTTATTGACAAAGTGTGCTTAGAACCCCTTCAAGCTCAAATTTAATTATTTCCCCTTTGTGGTAAAAATAAATCTGCATATCTTTTTCACAAAATACAATTTGCTTGATAGTTTGTGGGTGTTTTATGCAGGTAGCTATTTATTCCCCTTTCAGTGTCTGCAGGCTAATCAGAGGAGTATGGAGGGAATATCAGCAAGGCTTTTACCTAGTTGAGAATATAACTGCATTCACAGGGATTCTTGGTGATACTTGTGTATCATCTGCCTAATTATACCATGTTTCATGCTATTCACATTTAATTTTTAGGAGTGCTATCATTCTCAAATTTCAATGGAAAAGCTATAAAAGTGAGGAATTCTAATAGACTTTAAATTGTACTCAAAGAAACATTGATTTAAAATAAATACTGATTGGATTGTGAGACATGCTTCTGTACAATGAATAGCTACACTTCAGGTTACTATGTGCTGATATGACAGAATATTCTATGATTTCTATTCCCTGCATAGTTAGATCAGACAGGGGTATGAACCAAATATTGCTGTTCTTTATGATGGGAAAAGGTACTGTTCTGGTCCAGCTGGTGAGAAGATCAGGACTCTGGCAAGTAGGAAGAGGAAGAAGGTAGATGAAGATGGTGCTAGAGCCAGACAGGAATGGTAAGAGTCTGTATGAAGTTTTTTTTCTTGCTGATCCCCCCACCTTTAATTAATAATTGTTAATTCTAGCCTACAACATGTTCCCTGTTAGAGCAATGCTGTAACTCAAATTACAGTGTCCTTATCTCAGGTGTGAACATCCAAGATACAATCCATACTATTGACAGGATATTTGTTATATGCAGCCACTGACTTGCTAAGACTTCTAGTCAAATTAGCCCTTGATTAGGTTCTCCCTTATGACTTAATCCAACGGTTAATAGTGTTTTGGGTTTTTTGTTTCTCTAGTTTCTTTGATTGCAGTTAGCTACATGGTAAAATATGCAGCCTCAAAAGGAACTGTAAATAGAAATGATTCAAGGAATTACCTATGTTGTTGTACTACTGGATTTGCAGCAAAAGACATGGAAAGCCTCAAAAGATGGACACTTACAAGGAAAATAGGCATTCAAATTGTATGCAAATAGTCATCTGCATCCAGAACCGATGTGAGTCACAATACTGCTGAGACCTCAGTGGAGCTTTGCCATTTTACACCACCTAATCTGGCCTTTGATATTTAAACTTCTACTACTTACTTTTCTGCATTGCTCATATATTTCTTACTGGCTCTATAAATAATGTGGTAGATTTCTCAAATAACAGCAGCTCAGTGTGGTCTATAAAAGTCTGAGAACAATATTAACTGTCCTTATTTCAGATATTTTGATCATATAATGATTGAAATACCAGAACTTCTGAAGTTCAGTAATGAATATTCACTGTCTGTAATGTTCAAAAAAAAAAAAAGATATTTTCATCTCTCAAGTGCTTTCTTTCTGTTTTTTCTTTTTCTTTCCCCTAAGAGTGCTCCTGCTACTAACAAGAAAAACAAAGGTTACTCTGCTATGATGTCAATCTACAGGGTATGGACACTTTCAGTTTCAGTCCATCAGGAGGCATTTAAACACAGGTATTCCTGCTTTTTATCCTAGGAAAGTGAATTGGGCTACATTTTCCAGATATAAGTCACTATCTCACAGTCTGCCGCACTGACCACTGACAGACATAGTCAGTGGGGAGTTTCCTTCTGGTCCGCAATTTTCTGTCAAAACTCATTTTGAAATCATGAAAAATTCCCCTAATAAAGAGTCCTCATCGATGTCTAGATTCTGTTTTCTCACACAAATAATTTCTGAGCAGAATAACACATAAGTGTACAAGTCCACACTCTTGAAGGGAATGGCTATGTTGTTGATACTGGCACTGAAGTACAGTTTCTGATCATCTGGGTCTTTGTGGATTTTTTATTACTTTCCGGGGTTTGGTTACCACTTGGGAAAGGTTCAGTAAAAGGATTTAGGTTCTTTCTTGAAAATGATTGGTTTATGTTTCACAGTACAGATAAGAAGAATCAAAGACAATATAAGCTGTTAATTCTGTATAGATTTATTACAGAAAAAAAAGCCCCAAAACAAACAACAAAACCCTAGTAGAATGAAAGGAAAATCCCAACCTCTGTTTTGCATTCTTTACAGTATTTTTTGACAATTCTGTTATTCTACAGAATTATGCTGCATTTTCATATACAGTCCCAGTTCAGATAATTGTAAATGGTGAATAATGAAGCCAGAATTGTTGGTTGATAATCCCTTCAATCTTTCAATGAAATGATGCTGACAAATTTTAAAGACAGTGCCAATCTAACGTCCTGCCAATTTCACTTAGTTCACTTAGTTCTGACAATGGTAACTGGTTAATGGATTCAATAAAGATTCCTGTCTCTGCTTTGTTGGGCGAAGACTGGCAGTGTGATGTGGAGACCCAAGCTGGAACTAACAGTTTATTATGTGAGGCAGACATGGCATGCAGACATGGCTGTATTGTCTAGTTCCCAAACACATGGCCAGGATAAAAGTATCCTCAAGAGCCTGCAAATGTTAGCTATTCTTGGCTAAAGAGTATCTTGAGCAGACAAAGGCAAAGCAAGATGATCCAGCTACTCAGTTCTTTCAGTCAAATCTAGTTTGGGTTGGATTCCTCAGAGAATAAAAAGCAAGACCTTTTCTGTCTTCATAATGTAGGGATTTGGCCCTGAATGCCAAAAGGAAACATCTATGATTATGAACCAGATGATTCATACATGCAGCAAAACAGGATTGCAAAGGAAAACAGTTCACATAGGAATTGTATTACAGTAAGGTAGTCTGAAATAATTTATTTATTACTTTATTAGCTGAACCATATAGGTTTGAATTGAAAGGTAATCACAGTTAGAAAATCAGGAATAAAACCTGATGTGACTTATGCTGCCACATGAAAACTCCAACTGCCACCCCAAAACTCACCTCTCAGTCCTATGTGTGCCAATACCAACCTCCTCTATGCTCTCACAGTCCCAGGTGGAGACTCAGGATCTGCAATATAGTTCCCAAATTCTACCTGCCTTAGTCTCTTGAAGGGTACCCCAGGTTGTCTTTAATTTGCGTCTCTGAAACAAAAGGATAAAAGCTGTGTCTTTACAAGCCCTCTGGAAAATTTCCATTACTTTGCACTTCCCTTCTTCAGGAATGAAGAAAAAAGAGGTCTTGAGTGAAACTAAGTAGACCATACCTACTCTCTCTTGCTTCCTTTTCTTACCATCAGAGCAGACCAAAGCATATGCTTTTCACTAGTAGGCCACAGCAACTAATTTGACTAACCTAATATCATCGAGCTCCATAATGAACTTCAGAGGTAATGAAACTCTAAGCAAAGGGTTCTTGAATTTCCATCAAAATATTGCCCTAGAGATGCAGTGCAAACATATTCAAGTGCTATTGTATTCATCAAATGCTTTTGTGGATCACAACTGATACTCTGAAAGACCATCAGAATTATGGAATTATGTTTCTTGCATCCATTTCAGTATACTTACCAAAGATTGTTAAAATTGTATATTACCCGAATTTTAGCAACATATCTCCTGAATTCTGAGTTAGCAACAGTAGGACCTTGTGGAAGGAACATTTCAATATACCATCTGGGAAAGAAGTTTGATAAAAGGCCAAAAAACCCCATTTGACCTTGAAGATCTACAAAACTTATGGTTGGGGAATTGGATACAGCTAGAGATGGATGTGACCTTACCTCCCAGTAATAACTTTTCAGGAGAATTGATGCAGTCATCCTGTGTATTGAATTATGTAAAGCTAACCGAAGATGAATTTGGGCACAAAACAGTAAAAATTTATTTCAGATTTATACGTTTGCTTGTGTATACATTAAATTAAAATTGTTGCTTTAAGATGCTGGTCTTTTATTCCTTAGCTTATTCTTGAGTTCAGTTATGTATATCACCACCTTTCAAGAGATACTGGGAATAAATTATCTGCTAGCTATCTCAGTACATTGGAAATATTTGTCCATGTCTCTCAATGTGTTAATAGATGCCTGGACTCAAATGATTTAAAGCTGAGTGGCTCCCGCTTTTGACTTACTGATGAGAAAAATTGTACTTCATCATAAAGAATAAAAGCCGCCTGGCAAGCACAGTCATGATGTGAACACACTGCTTATTGATACATTTAATACAAATTCCAATTGTCTGGCAATGTGATTCATATTCCTGTTGACAAGACTGATGCAATCTCATGTTCTGAGATGGTATGTGTTCAGCTGTAACTATCTGTTTACAAAAAATACGAAAGCAAAACATCAGGAGAGAAATCTTTATTTTCTCCTCAGCACCTGGCTATCTTGGAGTTTAATGCATTTGCTGTGAAAGGAGATTAAAAACTCCACTTCAGCATTTGGGCTTGATTTGTGTTTCCATTCTCATGGGGGACTAATACTGGATTGTATGACACTTATATGTAGACTGTATTAAAGGAATGATATGATGGAAAGCTGAACACTTAGATCTCCAGAAGTGCCTGAATGTCAGTACGCACGTGCTTAATACACTAGATAATGACATGGAGCTACCATAGGGCTGCTCTGCTGATCCTGGATGGAGCACGCACAGCATATGGTGTTTTTGGAAAATTTCCCTGCCAAAGGCTCTGTGATAAGGATGCAGAAGATCAAATAGGAGTAAAATGTCATATAAAAGTTCCCTCAGAGTCCACTAAGATTGCACATGCACTGAAAGAGTACAATGGGTGGCTAAAGCATATTGTGTTTATTTAGGTTGTAACAGTGATGACAACAGGTGATCAGAACTGGACCACATGTGTTGTTAACAAGGCTGTCTGGCCATGGACATATGCACGCAAACAGGCAAAGCAATCGAGAAGTCTATCTGGTGATGTCTGGAGGCACTAGCAAAGGCATATCCTTAGCTACTTCTTGTGCTTCTTTTGTGATGAAACAGTGCACTGAATATCCATCTGGGCATGAACACAATAAAATGAGCAACTAGTGCACAGAAGTTGACTTCACTGTGTAGTGCATACAAATGACTACGCAGGCAAGTTCTACCAGGGTGCTATTGGCTATTTTTGGAGCCCAGAGGGCAGAGCTTCTCTGCTCAACACTTCCCCCACCTCTTTCTCATTCCATCAGGCCAAAAGGAGGGGATAACATGTGGTTGCATCTATGTGACCTATAAACATATAGCCATATAAACATTTTTATCTTTTGACTCCTTTTCCCCACAATGTCACCTTAGTCTGATACTTCTGTTAGAAACTCCCTAATGATTCTGCAAGGAGCGGGGGGGGGGGGGGGGGGGC
>JANIJG010013472.1:41759-60554 GCA_024611175.1 Megaceryle torquata | reverse complement strand
CTGGGAAAACAGGCTGCTGACTTCAGCCAGTGCAGTTAGTTAGAAGAACTGAGCTGAAAAGTAAAATCACTGAACAGAATTAGTTCTGTTTTCACTCATACCAGGGCATACTGATCCTGAGCTCACTGACCGGCAATTAATTATGTGTGGCTTTGATCTTGACTTTATTTAAACTATGTGAATTGAACATCTTTCCCAATGACACGTCTGTCAAGACATAGCACTGTCAGTGTGTAATAGTTGAGCAGAGTTCAGAGGTGATTTGATTTCAGAAGGGATCCTCCAGAAAGCTGAGGGCGTCCACTTTCAGCTAATGCTGTAGCAATCATGCTTAAAGTCAACTTAGTTACATTCAGCTTCTTTTGTCTGACTTTGCTTTTGACTGTCTTTTATCAGATTCTTGTCTGCCTTTTAATTCTCACTCTCAGTCTCAGCTCCTATGCCCAAAATATCTCCAGAAAGCTCTCCTGTCTTTCAGATCTCTCTTAGTCTGTCTTCTTCCTCTCTTCTCTTAATCTACAGTACAACTCAGGAAGATGCTTATTTCATTTCACTGCCAATGTTACAATGGGATTTGTGTGGACACAGATGTGGGTCATATTCCAAGCAGAAATATATTTTATGGGTTGCAGGCTTGATGGAGAAGAAAGGATGAAGCTGAGTAATTGGACAGCCAAAATAGGTGGCAAACTTTCTAGTGATTTCAAGTCTCTTACATGTATGTCTACTTTAACTCTCCTATATGCATGGATGTGTGAGGGCTGGTCTGGCAGGCTGGGAACAGCTTTGGAATCCAGTATTTCTGGGGTGGCCAGAGAAGATGCTGGAGTTGCCAAGCCTGTGGCTAATGGATGACCATGTAGTCTGGAGTCTGCCTATGCCAGGAATTTGGACAGTGCCAATACCCTGCAAAGAAGGAATTTCATAGGGACCATTGGCACCGAAAGCAGTGTGGAAATTTTGCCAGTGGTGTCCTACAAATCTAAACCAGCTGACTGTGACATTTAGAAAATTCAGTCAGTAGAGCAAGCTGAGCAGTTTACAAGACCTATATCTAGGTAAGTATATAAGGATAAATTGTCCAGCTGCTATATTACCCAAAATATTTACACACTGTCCTCTAAGTGGATTATGTGATGTTCTACAGAGCAATACAAGTAAATCCATCTCTGGCAAAGATATGCTGAGCTTGCTGCTTGTTGAAATCCATAAAGTGCACAAACATTTACAGACATAGGCATATATGCATATGGTGCTTTAAATGCTTATGAAAAAGAAGATAAATTCCAGGGAGGCTTCTGAGAATTTTTTCAGGGTAGGATTTACAAAGGTTTTTCATGTCTTTGAATACTCAACTTCTTTTAAAATTGTTGAGAAATGAGCATGTAGAAGGTCTTCCATGTGTATTTGCTTTAGAATAATCCTGGGACTGAGGCTAGATTCACCAGCCTATAGTTCCTCAAATCCTCTTTCTTGCCATTTTTTTTTTTTTTTTTTTTTTTTTTTTGAACATAAGTGTAGCATTTGCCTTTCTCTAGTCATCAGTCTGGTCATTATCTAGCTCAGTTAGGAATTTAGGAATTTCTTGTTTAGCCAAGCTGGCCTGATGCTCTGCCTGCCTATTTTCTTACAAACTGGAATGAATTGTACTTACACATAATGGAGATTATGTGTCCTTGGAGATCACCCAGCTCCCCTGGGCAGTTTTGCCTGTGAGAACAGCCTCCCAGGAGGACTGATTTAAAAATTCCTTAAAAATGCCTAACTCAACTTTCCTAAAGTCCAGGGTCTTTAGTCATAGTTTTTATAATAATTTAGGTTGGAAGGGACCTCTGCATGTCGTCTGGTCTAAGTCCCACACTCGGAATAGGTCCAACATAACACCGGTTGCTCAGGACCAAGGACAGAGGTATCATGCAGTTCTTGGGCTGTCTCTTCTGGGTTTGACTACCTCCAGAGTGAAAAATAAATAGATCTGTCTATCTACTTAGAATTTGCCTTGTTGTAACTCGTGACTCTTGCTTTTCATCCTGTCATGGAGCACCTCCAAGAAGAGTCTGGCTTCATCTTCTCTCTACTCTTGCACAAGGTACTCTGCTACTTACCTTTCTTACTTCCCTCAGGGTCCACATTGTCACCACTGCATCCAAAGCTACCCTTAACTGTCACATTCCCAACCAGTTCTTCCTTGGTTTTGAGTGGATGATCCATCAGAGTACCTCCCATGGACAGTACATGAGAAAAAATCCTCCTCAAAACATTCCATGAATATCTCTGTTGCATGGGTGAGGAATGGCTGAAAAAGTTAATTTCTTATGTTTAAATAGAAACTGAATGACTAAAGTTTGACTAACTTTCTAGCTTGGCTAAAGCAATGAACGCCCTAAAAGTAAGCTATTTATTAGCCCCTGTCACTGACATGAACAACATAGATATGATATATAATTTATTAGAATATCTCCAGTTATAACCTGAAAATACTTCCTATCTGACAGGTATTGACATGGAGAATACTAAAGTCTTGTGTAAAGCATTGAGCATCCTTATTAGAAATATCTCATTACAAGCCATTGACAGTACAAGTAACATACCACACGAATAGATCTTTTTTATATGATTGTTTTGATGATATCATATTGTTTTCAACGTGGGCAGAAAGGCCAGCTTGTGTAATCACAGTTCTGCAATCATTTAAAGCAATAACAATAATTTTAATACTGGCTGTCACTATTATTATTACAATGTCCTGCAGAATTTAAAATCACGATGAAAACCAACTGTTGGTGGTTTAAAAAGTGTTCACAGATACTCTAGTTTGTTTTAGATGATTTTCTGTTTAGCTGTTTAATTAGGATATGGGAAATGAGGTGAAATGCAATTCATTTAACATATGAATATGCACCACTGTAAACATCTAGCTTCCTCACCAGTCGTTAGTGAGACTTATCTCTCATTAGAAGTTCATCAGGAAAACAGTGCAGTCAAATACAGCTCTCTGGCAATCTTTCAAAACTTATACCTATTTTTAACCATTTCCCAACTAGAGCACAGCGGGAAACATGGGATAGAAGTATATTTGGATATATTTAGACAAGAGATTTACAACTGTTAGGAAACTCTATATAATACGCAATGTGACCATGTCCTCATCAGCAATACAGGCTACTATGGGCACTTCTGATCTGCGTTCAGCTCCTTACATTAGATTGCCACAGCTAAGCACAGGGTTTCAGTTTTTAGATCATTGCATTTGAAAGTCTAAGTCTAATTTGAAATATCATCAAAAGCTTAAGGCTAAAAACATCTTTCCTGTTTTGTATGCTCTGACAAAAAAATACTCTGTTGTATGTTTTATAGGTACAAATTTATGTGTAATAAACACAGATAAATAATTAATAAAAACTTTCTAATAAATACTACAAAAAGTAAAATTATGTGCAACTCCAGCCAGGCTCTGAAAATCTGTCTGTTTCTAGCCTCTTTCTCCTTGTGCCTCAGCTCTGCATTTTTAAAGTAGGACTCATAACACCCACTATCTCAATAGGATGCTGTGAAAATGCATTTCTATGTATGAATGCTCAGGTATTGGAAAGACAAATAGTATAGTGGAAGTCCATAAGGAATTCCCATATTCAATGCACAGTTTGATTGGCATGCAACACCTAAAACATTAAGTGTATTATCAAACAATAAGATAAAATTTTGAGCTCTGTTTGCCTATGTATTGAATGACACATATTTCTCAGTAAAGTAGCATCATAAATTTAATCCCTATTATAGGTGCAGGAAAGACACAGGCTTCTACATTTGTCTACCAATTTAAGTGACATGATGTGCATCATGATTATCCAGATTAGCATATTACTGATGCTAATGCATTTATATATTTTATTTTGAAGCCCTAACATACTTGTAGACTAGTGTTCATGTTTGTGAGTATATCCATAAAGTGAAGTAAAATTTAGGTCATTGTACATAAATGACTATATGCAGATGACATGATCTTTTGCATTTTTTGCAGCTTGCCTAAAGAATATCCTCATCATTACCAGAATGCTTGGCCAAATGTGGCTAGTCTTCAAAGGACAATATTCACAGCCCGATGATTTTTTCCCTCTAATTATGTTTGCATTTTACCTACTTATTTTCTTACCTTTCCTGTTATCAGCTGTGGATCTTTATCTTTTGTTCAATTATTATTGATGTACAAAAGATTTTCATAGTATATTTCCATCTCACTAAATTAAAAGATCTTCAGACCATGATTATTGATATATTACTCATTAGCCTCTTTCGGAGTTATTTGTTCTGGTCTAATATGATCTCACATGTCACAGAAGGATTTATCAGTGAAGTGTTCACCAATACTGTCAGGACACTCATACCTGAATTTATGTGCTCTTATTTGAAAATGTTCTCTGTATACGTGGGGGAAATGAAATGAATGAAACTGGAACTGAAGACCTGTAACAAAGGTGCCAAATGCCTCTCTGTCTGGGTGTATTTCATCCTGAAAAGATGTATGAATCTTTTCACATTAGTGTGCGTCAAGTATGGAGCAGCATTTTCTTGATTTTCTGACACTGCATCTGCCAGTATCTGAGAAGTTAGTTTGCTTCTGACACTGTGCCATTCATTGTGCAATCATTTATCCAACTGGGTGTCAATGTTTTGGGTGCTATTTGCCGGTGACCTTGAAAATGTAGAATGGTATTGCATTTTCTTTTTCAAGTATTTCAGGTGTACTATTTACAGGGAAACAAATCAATTCAATCTGTCTAAAACTACTGCAATTGCAACCCCTATCTCCTACCATTTGTTTCTGGAGATAAAAGTTTAATTATATTCATATCTCTTAGTTGCACATTTGGTTCTGCATCTGTGTCAGTTTATTTTTATGATATTTAAGGCATTGTTCATGGGGTTCCTGAAACAAATTAAACTGTGTGTTTCCCCAAACATTAATTTTAGCCAGACATGAAAAGTTTTTTTTTCTCACAATCTCTCCAAGTGAAAGATCATGTCACAGAAGCTCATTATTGAAGTAGTTCTTATAAAACTAATCAATCAGTGATAAGACAAAGGGCAACAGGCACAAACTAGAACACAGGAAGTTCCACCTAAACATAAGAAAAACTTCTTTACTGTGAGGGTGACTTAGCACTTGAACAGGCTGCCCAGAGAGATGGTGCTGTCTCCATCTCTGGAGACTTTCGTAACACACCTGGATGCATTCCTGTGCAATCTGATCTAGGTGTACCTGCTTTGGGGGTTGGACTAGATAATCCCCAGAGGTCCCTTCCAACCCCTACCATTCAATGATTCTGTGACATGAGTTTTGATAGCATTTGTCACTGCTGAAGGGGGAAAGAGAAATTTACTTTGACCTTCTTGACATTATTCCCCCTTTCCGGACTCAGTCAGGGAAGCCTGAGGTCTACGTCTGGATAAGGCTATGCTGGGGGCAAAACACGGATAGAGAACAAAGTGAGAGCTATGGTGCTTTGACAGAAACAGGGTTGCCTGAAGCAGACAGTATGAGCACAGCAGGTAAGGCAGGAAAGATGTCAGGCTATGCAAAACCACATTTTTCTGTCAATGGTCTTAGCTTCTTTCCAAGGTGAAAAGTGTATGCATGACCTGTGGCTTGCCATTATTATGACATGTTTAAATGGAAATGGAAGTTTTCTATAGGCCAAGTAATAGCCTTTTACACAGAAATTAATTTCTTAGCAATAAAAGGGCTCCTGAGACTCAAGTGTAGTGATGCTTTATCATGGATGCACGCTGCTGCAGGCAGTGAGAGGAAGCGTACCCTTCTTCAGAATTGCTGTTAGCTGCTTTCCTTTGTTGCTCTTTTACAGACTTTCACAACAGAATTATTTTTTTTCCCACTGTGTTTCACACAGCAAAGGCTTTTAGACACTGTCAGTTTATAAAATTTCTATGTAAAAAATATAATGCATACAACAATTTTTAGAGGGGAATATTCCCTCTGCTGCTTATCTTGTGGGAAACACATCTGAGCACTCCATGTCTGCAAAAAGAAGCAGTTCTGTAGGAAAGAGAACACAATTTTTTACTTTTTCTTTTTCTTTTTCTTTTTTTTTTTTTCTGACAGTATTTTTTTCTTTTGAAAGCTTTGTCTGTGGACTCATTTGGACTGTATTTTATTGAACTTCTTGATATATTCTGCAGGGCTTGACTAAAGATTCACAGTGCTGATTTCCCAAGTCACCAAAGCCTGTCAGATCTCAGTGCAATAGTTGATTTAAAAGATATCTTCTATCTCTCAGTATAGGAATACTGAAACTGATCAGGAACATATATTACAAGAACTTCACTAAATTGATATATTTTGCTTTTATATTCAAACTTGGCATTCTTATAAGCCTAACTAGTTCTATTGCTAGTCTGAAATTTTCTTAAGATTCCCTTCAACCTTTGGTAGCAGCTGCTGAGATTCTTTATAAATATTAATAATTGTTTCTTATAGACACTATTTAATCTTCGTCACTCCACTGATGTGTTCTAGTCAATTTATTACTTTCTGCGTGTTTGTTTTTTTAACCATCCGAGAAGAAAATACTTAGTTCAGGTCTGTAAGCTGACCATATTTGTATTCCAGGTCTGTGTTCATGCTGTTAGGTGAGACTTTCTCACAGAAGAAATTGAAAGCAAGCCTGTCTCTGCTAATCCTGTTCTGCTTTCAAAGATGGCCAGTACTACAGCACTGTTGTATAGCGCCTTCTTATCTCAGCCTTACTGATGCAATCTCTTCCCCCAACCCATGGCACTGTTTCACCGGAGTCACTGTGGCAGCATTTTCCCCATGTGTTATTCTGGTGCTTTTGGTATCATGACATTGCACCTGCAAATGCCTGTGTTGTTGTCAGGGTGAATTCTTGTGGGAGGTCACTATCCCTGGCATGAGAATTTTCCCTCTCTTTCCTTCACCTCTTGTTTTGCAGATTCGAGTTTATAACAGAGAAAAAAAGCAAACACAGACCACAGCAATGTAAACAGTAAAAAATTAAATATGGGATAACTATTATCCAATATTATGCAAACAGGAACCTAACACCAATCAAAATGCAGCACTCACACTTAATTAGCATGTTCCAATCAGTGCTACCAGCATCATAAACCGGAACAAGTATCAGCAACTTTAAGCAAATCACAATGGAAAACACCAAGGGAAAAAGCATGATGGAAATCATCCTCCTTGACATATTCAGTGTTGTTACCTGTTGCATTGGAGGATTTTGTGGAGGTGATGTGCTGTACTGTGTGTCTTCAGCCAAAGCAGTTCCAGACATTTGCACAGAGCTGAAACTCAGCCACAGATAACAAGGCAATGTTTAGACAGAGAAGATACCAATCATCAGTGGGTCTATTTTAAGTATTGATAGAGGGACACATTCCTCTTGTGTGTGCTTAATGCTGTGATATGTAGACTCCAGTTTAGGGATATAAGAGTCCGAAGATATGAACTAAATTCCCAGAAGGAATTAAATTAGAAGGAAATTTGTTGATTTGGAAAAAAAAAAAAAAAATTAAATTGAGTACAAGGAACCAATGACAAAGATTTAGCCATCAGGGTTATCTGAATGTACCACTGTGGGCATATAGTGCTGCTCAGTGCATGAAGAATAGCTTTCACATATATGATTTCTTCTCCTTGGAGAGAATTGTAGTGGGCACCAATGCCACCTTTTGAAGCAGTATTTTTTCTGTATCACATAACCTGGGTCATGACTACATTGTAGAATTGGAAGCACTGGTTTGGCTGCTTGTTAATACAATGTTGATTTGTGCAAAGGAGCACTTTTATAATCAAGAAGCCACAAATGCAGTCAGATGTGACAGATTAAATATTCCTGTTACAAGTAAAGCAGTATCTTTTTGTAAGAATAGCAGCAGCAATAGGTCATGGGACAGACAAAAAAAAAGGTTTCCTAGGTATGTCAAATGCATGTAAAGATGGCATTCTTCTCCCTTCTGTCTTTGGTTACTCTACTTTTGTGATGCTTTCTCTGAGCAAGTAATTTATTCTACTACAATACCTTGCTTGTTTGAGTCCACAGTAGCCCAAAGAACATACATATACTTCAACACAGGTCTTAATCTGATATTTGATTATTTCTGCTAGAATGAAGGAACAAGAGTTCAGTCTCTTGGTTAAGTTAGATTGAGTCATGGTCAAATGAGACCTCACAGGTGGCTCCATCCTTTTAGCTGTATGTGCAAACAAACAACTAAACACAAAGTCTCACTTCTTTCCAATGCTCTTATTACTTCCATCTCTGGTAATCACTATCTTGTAGGAGGGTTCTGCTTTTGTAGAAAAATACAGGCAGATTGCTAGCCCAGATAGCTGTATGAAGGTTACTGTGTGTAGATGTTATGAAGATGTTAATTAACAAAGAGAAGATCGTGGCTTAGTTATGGATGCTTCTGCTTTCTGCCTGGGAAGCATAGCTGGGAGGAGTGTGAGCACTGGGAAGCTAAGGAGACCTGTACTATGCTAAGAATGAAGAGGTCACTGCTTTGAGTTGTTTGTATCTTTTTTCCTGGAAAAAAAAGTTGTCTTTTTTGATTAAAAATCTCAATTAATACTAAAATCTTTCTGGCACAGATTCCATCCAGCCCCTATTAAAAAGGAATAAAAACCCATGAAGTCACATCAAAGGATAGTTCACCTCTTCAAATCTTCTATCATGTTAGTTTCTTTTGTGATATATTTTAGTCCTCTGTCAAGTTTTCTTGTACTTGCACAATCCCTCTCTTTCTTTATAATTTTTCCATGGTAGGACAGATAGCCAAGAGCTAGATAGTGCCATTTTCTTGGTAGTTTGCTTTTTTATTTGGAATTATTTATTTTTTTAATTTAATTTTTTTAAATAAGGACTCAGTTTTACATTTTTTAATGTGTTCTGGGGCTGTGGTTGTCATTTTCATTTTTAAAATGTCATGCCATTTCATTATGATATTTTCAAAATGCTACTTATTGTTTATTTCAGAGAAAACACTGACCTAATTTTGGAGGCCTTCCTGATCAGATCATGTGAACTATCTGTGTAACTCATGGAAATAACTTCTGATTGGCCTAACCTGAAAGCAGGTTCCATGGAAGTCATTAGCTTGACAGTGGAGAGAGATCCTTCTGGTGACCTGATGGATAGGCTGTGGAGAACCCATGCCTGATATCACCCTCAAGACACAAATCTCTAAGGCACCAGGTTTCATTGACAACACCAGTTCTGTATTTTTTGCTTCATTTTCTGACCTTTTCCTCTTCTGGTTCAGCAGCTAGAACAAAATCCCCATTATTTGTTCAAAATATATTATACACAGTGACAGCATTAGAAATCCATCACCATCCTGCACATACCTGTGCTTTGTGCAGGTATCCTTTCGAAACAGGTTGTTGAGGTGTTCCTCATCTTGATAAGGAAAATCTTCTCTTTAACTTGTATGGGACTGTAGGACCTTATCCATTATCCATTTCCATCAGAACAACTCAGTTCTCCAGCCCGTAACAGCCAAAGCCTTGACTTTGTAAGTAACTAAGTGCATGCACATTTTTACTCACTTGCAGTTACGTGGAGCAATCTCACAAGTAGGAATGTAAGGCTGCACGTAAGTTTTCAGTATAGCTTCTGTGTTGACCTCTGTCAATAATCCCTCAAACTCCTATCAGATCACTTCTATGAAAAGTGAAGGAACCAGATACAGAACTTTGAATGTATGGAGGTTTCCCCTTTCAAAATATTTGAGAGACTTGAGTCTGAAACAAGAGCAGCAGCTGCCTCTATTCTATTTATTGGAAATAACTGTCTTTTTGTATTCTGAAAAGGCCTGGTACCTAATTTTGCTGTTGCTGGCTATGTTTTTTCAATCTCTCTAGTCAGGCAATACCCATGAACTGCATTTCAGAAAAACAGTAATCAATTTAGAGAGCAGTGTGGGGAAATTTAGTTTGGATATTGGGAAAATGCCTTCTAGTGGGGATATTTAGGCATGGGATTATGTTGCCTAGGGAGGTCAAATACTCTCCATCACTAGAAACTTTTAGACTCATGTTTGACAAACATCTGCCAGGAGTTATTTAGTTGATCCTGCCTTATATAGACAGATAAGTTATAGGATCTTTAAAGTCCTTTCCAACTCTGTTTCTTATGATTGCTATAAAAAGAACAGCATATGTGAATTAGGAAATGAGCTCTCATGCCTCATTCCAGATTCTGTAACAATCTTAATAGGTCTGTGTAACAGGGAATAAAACATTTATATTCCCAAAGCCTCAAGGTGCTCTGTGATAATCATGTGTGCCTTAGAACACAGAGGAAGTATGATCATTAACTACAGAAGTTAAATGTATTTTTAGACATATAAAAGGACATGTTGTTAGTAACCTAGCAACAGGCTCGTCATCCAACATGGGAGTACTTTTAGAGACATACAGATATGCCTGGATGAATAGTTTAAAGATAGAAAAAACAAAAATAAACTGTAAGCTCTCCTGCTTACTTATCACCATCAGCATCAGCAGCATCAATCATAAAAAGTTTCTGTAGGGTATATTCTTCTTTTCATGTCGGCCAGGGAGCCTTGCCGATTTCCAACAGTGCCCTCAGATGTGGCAGGATAATGTCATTAATGAGGATACTGTGAAGTAACTGAAAAAATGAGTTCTGATAAATGAGATGATGAAGCTAAAGCCCGTAAGGATTCTTTTAGTCCCTTAACTGAGTAGCTGGGTTTTCCCAAGTGGTCAACACAAAGCTTTTTTTTTTTTTTTTCAATTTTTGATCTTCAAAGTAAAAGGAAAAAAAAAAAAAAGAAAAAGGAAGGAGGGAGGGAGGGAGGAAGGAAGGAAGGAAGGACGGACAGGAGAGAGGGAAAGACACCTTGACATGGAATCTAGGCATGAATAAGCCGTTTTGTTGTTAATAAATAATGACATACAGTGAAGTTCAGACCATTCTCAAAGAAATGTGTCCAGTTTGAAGTAAATAAGAACAAGACTGTTTTACTATGGAGGACTATGGCAATGTCTCTGAACAAAACTTTGCAGCAGGTCTGAGGATGTGGTGTATAATTTTTACATCATCCTTTGTGGAAAATAGATCATAATTAGGGAAAGTTAATGTTAGGAGTGAATGCAGGGAAATAATGTAGCTTTCTGAGGCTGGAGGATTTCTAAGGCTTTTAAGGATTTCTAAGGATTTTAAAAGGCTGTGGAGGAGCTGCACAAAAAAACCCCACCAACCCACCCACTTCCTTCTTTGCCTCTTATTCTAAGGTGTAGTTAAGGAAAATAAAGGAACATTGTTTAAGATACCTGTGACAAATGCAAGATAACATCCCCTGAGATGAATGAAACCAAAACACAGGCAATCATCAGATTAATGACCTTCCTACCCAGAGAGAGGAGAAGGACACAGCCACTGAACAGAAGGCATATTATTCCTCCCTTCAGCTGCTGTACAGCGTATGTCCATCCATAGTCAAGACATGACTTGTTGCATTTACAAAGCAGGCTTAAAGAAGGATGCCAAGAGTCAGGACTGGTAGGAAGCCATTTTGATGTTTTTCAAAGAGGGCTACACCTTTAGGACTGAGGAAAATACCGCTTGAGGTGTTACACTCATCTCATTCAACAGCAGATCAACACATTTCTTGACTACAGTGTTAGGTGGAAGCTTTATTAGCAGCATTTTATTTTGTAGTGATAGTTGGTGATCCCAAGCTGTCAAAACTCTCCTTACAGCTTCAGTTTTGAAACTGTGTTGAAATTACTGCTGGAAATCTTTTCATTCAAGGCAGAATTTATATTTTCTGTCTTTGCTGTCCCAAATGAACTGGGATCGCAGAAGGTGATCTTAAAATGCTAGTAGCCTGTCTCAGATGTCTAAAAGAACATAGAAAACTGGGAATTTGTCTTTGGGGGTGAGGGTGGTACTAATTATACTGGTTTAAGAATGGGTATAGACAAAGTGATACATAAAACAGTACAGTCAAAGATTTATGCCCTTCAGGGCAGCTACAGGCAAACCAGGACAAAACTGCTTCCATGAAAACAAGTAAACTACACCACAGCTGAATTTTTATTTACAGCTACTTTCTTTCACAGCTTCTGCCATTATATGTGTGTAAATGACATAGTGGAAAAGCTGTCTGACAACAACAAAAAATTGTTATAATACATATTCAGTCTGGGTCAGTGTTATTTATAGTCAGTGTTCCGTGCATCCAATAGTAAAATGTGGAACAGATGAACAACTCTGCATGCCTTGGAGATAAGACATTGATCTCAGAGTGCCCTTGTGACGGAGCAGTAGTTTGGCAAGTATAGGCAGCATAGACTTTCCAATGATACACATCAACTTTATAATACATGGGCAGAGATCAGTGGAAATTAACTAAAACAGTCTCCCTCTTAACTCCTGGCACCATTTCAAATGCAACATTTTATTTCTGATGTATATCTTCCTTCCATTATGTATGACTGATGAGTCATCTCTGACCATGCCGTATGTTTCATTAGAAGAGGAATCCTGCTTGTCATGAGTAGCATATTCTTTTATTAGTTTGTAGCATTGTTTATGCTATCTACATATACCTCCTTTGCTGAGAAATCCCATGTACAATACTTGCAGAAATACTGAGTCCTTCTAGAAGGGATGCAGCCATATCATTAGATGATATTTTTACAAGACAGATGATATACAGGAGTTTAAATGTAGTCTTTTCCATTGCAATGCTCTGGTTACATTCATTAGGGACTTACAGACTGAAGCGAATCTGTACACTGAGCAGCACTCCTTTGGAGCTGACATGTTTGTTTTGTTTCAGAAGAGGGTGACATCTGCCCCATCACCCTGCAGGTTAGTATGAGTATGCCTCTAGTCACTATTAGATGGGCAAAAAATGTGGTGAGACGCAAGTTTGGACTTTGGAGCAAGCTCAAGCCAAAACCAGAGATGCAGTGGGGATCCTGCCCTGTGCTGAAGTGCACTCTAGGAACAGTAATTAATTTGAATTAATCTTTCTGGTTTTACTCAGGATGGATAAAAAGATGTGACTTCATTCACAGATACCAGAGTATTTGAACTGCACGACATACATCATTTTGTTTTCACATTTGCTTCAATTCTTTGTAAACTTTGATGCCATTCTGACAACTGTCTCATAGTTAGGTCTTTTAGTATCCATTAGATAGCAAATGCTCTTATCTAAAAAGGTTTTAGTCATCTAAACCAGATGGTATAATTAATTTCTGTTATGAATGTATTTTAAATGGACAGTATAAAGACATGACAAATATACAGAAGGATGGCTAGAAGAAATAATATATAACTAAATGGTTCCAGGAAGATCATATATGTCATTTCTGTATTTCATGTCAGCAGGAATTACTGCAATTTCATTGTCAGTTTGGGGATTTTTTTGTCTGTTTGTTTGTTTTTGGGTGTGGGTTGTTTTGTTTTGTTTTGTTTTGTTTTGTTTTGTTTTGTTTTTTTAATGTCTGTATAAATGCACTACAGTTAGGGATCCGAATATACAAAACCCCCACTCATTTTAACAAGCATAGCTACAAATAAGAGCAAGATCCATCAAGGGACCTTTCAGACCTTGACATGTGCTAGGTGGTTGGAAGAAGCCTGGACCCTAGAGCACCAGTATGAAGTGTCTGTGAACCCAGTAGATGGAAAAGAACCCGTGTCAAGGCCCACGCAAGCCAACAAGCAAATACTCAAGAGACAGATAGACCTGAAATTTATTTTGTGATTATGTTTTTGAAACCAACTCTTCTGATGGAGATGCTTCTCTTCTTTTTTTGGTTTTTTTTTGTTTTTTCTTTCAGAGAAGTGAGCAGACCTAATATTTAGTTTGTTTCCTTTTTGTATGTGCCAAAGATCAGCTTACCTGGTGGATTATTAGTGGTGTTTGTTTCTGAAATTATAGTCTAATGGTAAAAGTAGTTGTCCAGGAAGGTTTACGCTTAGGTTCAGCTTTCTGCTGAGATTATGAGGCTTCAAACTCACATCTCACACAGCATTGAGCAGTGACCCCATGCACAGTAGAGTCCATATATTCTGTTGGAAGTTTTAGTGAATTTACTTTAAATTCTTCTGCAGGGTTCATCAATGTAAGTAGCAGGTCCACAAAAGTCCTTTTTTAAGGACATGTGTGTGCGCGCTGATATTATTTGAGTATGGAAATAAGACAGTAGAACTGTTGTTAGTTACTAGTACTATTACCAGGATTAGGTTTACGCAGGGCAAGAGCTGCAGGTTATTCCACTCAAAGATACAAGAATTTTTAACTGAATAAAAAAAAAAGATAATTACTCTGCAACTTAATGAGCTAAATGACTAAAACTTCCCTGGCTTCTCAGGCATTTTTAATGCCTTTTTAAAAATGTATCTTGAAGCCCTCTTTAAATTTCTTTAGTATACTATAAAGCTTTGCTTCTGCACAGGCTTTACTTGTCCTAGCCTTCCATTTAGGGAATTATCTTGGTTTTATTCAGGAATATGTCTGACACTCCTTATCATGGGTTCAGTAATGACTAATAGCCACAGGTTGAACAGAATTGTAGTTCATTCATTATCTTTAACTCACCTGAATACTTTCTGCAAGCACGTTTCAAAATCACAGCTCCCCAGTGTGGTTATACTTAATTCACTTTCCTTATTTATTTGAAGGTGCCATTTCACCACTTAATTGTAATTGGCTTAGCTAAGATGATTTATTGGGATGTTTTCCTAGTGAGACCAAATTAGTCTAGTGATAATGAACTCTCCATAGCTGCCACTTAATATTTAGAAATAATACCATTTAACATTCACTTACTGTAGCCCAAGTTGTTATCTTGGGCAATTTTAATAATTTAAAAAGAACACAGTGAAGAGCAGTTTTATCAAATTTAGTTTCATATTTCTTCAGATGTTTAAGAATTTCTCCTGTTCATTGAACAGAACATTTAATAGCAGAGACAGGACACTTGCAAGGATCTCAGTTTAGTGAGAACTTGATGAAAAATTCCATCCAGAAAATGCAGTAAAACTCCTCTCTGTTTAAGCAATGGCTTCCATAGTTCCTTTTTGGCTAGGCTTCAGGTTTTGTCTAGATCTTATTGAAAACCATAGTGAAAGGTTTGTCTGTGATTTAATGCAAACAGAAGATTAGGACTACTCAATCTGGAGACATTTTCCCTGTCAACCCTGAGGAGATAGATACTTCAGGGGTCCTGGGAAAGTTTGGCTAAGAAGATAAGTAAACAGGCCTCCTGCCCATCCAGCTTCCAGCATTCACTTCTTCCTCGTATCCTCATGACTGAGACCCTCAAAGCCAGGCTTGATGTGGTTGCATGGTTGCTTGCCCCTCCCTCTAACCATGTCCCAACAGCATCATAAAACTGAAACTCCTACAGAATTTTCTTCATAAATAACGAGGAGCCAAAGATCAGCTTCAATGTTTCCTTCTGCCTCACTTTGCAAGCCTGAGGAGGGTGAGAGCTCTACTCAGGCCTTATGCCCTAGTACACTGTGGTATACTGCTGAAGGGGGCAACTTCAGAGGTTTTTTCTACTGATTTGCTTTACTGTTTGTAGAGGTATAGTAGTCATAATGCCGCCTGTTTAAAACATGAACATGAGTCACAGATTCTTCTAAAGCAATGAAGCATGATTTTAAGCCAATGGACAAATATATATTGGGAGGTGGAATTGTTTGGCTTTGTTTTAAATATTGAGTGCATGCTTGAGTCTTTTATCATGCTTTTTGGTGAAAATAGGAGAACTAGAAACTTACTTGAGGCTCTTATGTACTGTATTAAATGCAGCAGCCTGAGCTGCTTTCTTTCAAGCAGCTTGAAAGCCTGCTAGGCTTTCAAGAAAGTTGCAGACTCTGGACATTTTTGTAGAGGTGTTTCTCCATGTGTATGCTGAAATCAGGAAAAAAAGAAAAAAAAAAAAAAGGCCAGAGGGAGGTTAGAGTGTCACTCTTCACACACTGAAGTATGGAATGAGTATCTGAAAATCCTGAAATGTAAATTTCAGGGTTAACTATTCTAACATACCTCCTCCTCAAAGCCTACCATGTTTAATCTCTTTTAAGAGCAAACAATATGTTCTTTGGAAGTATATTGACACATTTAGGGATGAGACCTTTCTAGCAAAAATGCTTTTTTTGTGCAAGTGAAATCAACAGCTCTGACTATTCTCTGGTGGGTGGCTTAATGCCTGGAGCTCACACCTGTCTTCTTGCCTTGTCTGTCAGAATAAAGATGAATATGTCCTTTTTGTCTCCCAAAGAAAATTTGAGGGGAAAACTCATCCATATATATGTCACTTCTCTTATTTTTTGTGAAGAGGCTTAAGGGAAGGGATTTTCTAAAGAAGCTTACTAGTCACAGCAGAAGCCCTACAGATTCACTGCCAAATAAGAAGGACAAACTAATGTTATCAACAGAAATAATCTATAGCAAAGGAAGAAAACACAGCTGACAGATATATATTCAAGAAGAGGGGAAAGAACTGAAACAGAAGAATGTAAGAGCAGGAAATATCCCTCTTCCAAAGCACAAGGATCTTATTTAGTTAAAAAATTATTAGTTTATTTAACTAAGCAATTGCTTTTACTTTCTTTCTGTTTTGGCAAATCTGGCTCTCAGCATAGATATCCAAACGAGGGAAGCTGAACATTCATTACAGCTGGTAAACTAATCAAGTGAGTCAATGTTTCTGGTAAAGATTGCCCTACATATGCATTAGCTATCTATAAATATATGTAACAGGAAACCAAGTTTCCCTGTTTGGAAGAGGTAGCAAGTAAAAATTAGAAGTTATATTTCTAATATATTAGTTCCAACCAGGAAAAATATCCAAAGTAGCTTTAAAATAGTAGTCTGCAGTTAGGAAGGGATTCTTGTCCCATTAAAACTGGTAGACAATGTCAGGAGAGGATTTTGCTTTTGCTCTTGGGGGTTTCAAGAAACATGACACTGCTGTTTTACTGATTAAGAAGGTGAATTATGCATATTGGGGTTTTAAATTGAGGTATCTGCTCACTTGTGTTGATAGTCCCCCCTTCTTGAGTACAGATCCATGAACAATGGATCAATGACATTCTTGTGCATATTAACCATCAACAGAATTAAGGAGACAGGTAAATTGGTTCTGTTACTCGTGTTCACTGGGTCACAAAAGAAGGGTGAAGAGACAATTTATATAGAAAATTTATTCTTGTCTTCTTACTTAAAGCTTGATCCAAATCCTACTAAAGCCACTGGGAATACTTCTGACTAGAGGAATTACATGCAAATATCAATTGCGTAACTCAGAAGAGTGGCTTGGAAGAGAATATAGAAATCAACTTATATTCAGGAACAAGATCTGGGGTACATTTACAAGTGTCTTTGTAAAAATCAAGGTATTTTTCTGTTATGATACTGTACAAAACTAGTAGGAGATGACAAAGAAAGGTCTAACACCTTGAAGAGTTGAAAGAAAATACAGCTTTTTAAAAAAAAAAAAAAAAAAAGTACTCTGATTAAATAGTGAAAAGCTTTAATTACAATCAGGTCTTCTGTGGGGCAGTAGCATATGTGTGTGTGAGAGTGAATACTTTTTCTCTATTTTAACAGTTTACTATAAACTTTACAGTATAGAATTATACAGTTCCTGTTTTTTAGATTTTGTCTGGGATTATAAATACAGATTATATCTAAATGATTTATACCTGAATAATTGCAATCAGCAAATATTTTCAAATAGAGTAGATATGCACTGTTAGATTACATTGCAAATAATAATGCATATGAACTCAAGAGGGAAGCAAAGAGATAAATAGACTTCCAGTGCTTTAAATACACTTACTCTTGACATTCTGTGTGAGTTCATTTTCATGTGAATTGAAGTAGATTTGGTGTCATGGAAGTTTGTTTTTATCAAAAATTTTTTCAAATTATTATTTTTCAATATAAAAAAATTCTTCCTGGGGAGCTTACAGCTGAAAGCATCTAAGCACAGGTGGAAAAATACCATAGGCTGAAGACACGTAGAAGCACTACATTGTTCCTTTTCAGGTGTTTTAAAATTCTAGTAGAGTCAAACAAACATTCAGCAGCCCCAGATGAGAGGATTCTGATTTGAAGCTGCTCTCTGCCTGCAATGTGTGTCCCTGCACCTTCTTTTAAAAAATGTGATCGTGACAGGTCTCAAGACAGGCTGTTGATCTGAGTGGGCTGATCTGGTCTCCACAAATAAGTCAGTGACTGTGTTTCAGACTTAGCTGCGAGATGAGCATCCTTATCTTTGCTTTCCCTTGGCAGGAGGCAGGGGAGATGTACTGTGCTTCTCCCCTGGGGCTGTTCACGCCATTTCTGACCCAAAGCTGCTATATGGGGTGACTTGGTGGCAGAGATGAGGCTTCAGCCTTTCCAGACCCACGTGTCCAGGCAGTACCTCATCCACTAGCACTGGCTGGTGTCCTGAAAGCTGTACCAATCCAACAGGATTAAACTGAGGCTCTGTCTTTTATAAGGAATTTGTCTAAGGCTGAAGGCATTATAGGCTTTGTGCACATTAGAACATTAACAGAACCAGGGCTGAGCTCTGGTATGTGCTTACTATCTGCTAAAATGTTTGCACAGACTTTGAGCCAGATCTGACCTCAGTCAGCTTGTGCTTCCCAAACAATATCTGGACTTGGGGTTGGTTAGCACAAGCGTGAGACCATTCATATAGCCATATTAATGTATTAAATTTTATACTTAATATTA
>JANIJG010013472.1:0-41742 GCA_024611175.1 Megaceryle torquata | reverse complement strand
AATTTCCTAGATAATATTACATTATATTAATAGTATTAATTATTACTACATAGTTACTGTATTATATGTTCTATATAGATATATTTTGTTTATATAAAACATAATAATTTATTTATATAGATTATATGTAATTATATTGTAACACATCACTATTATTCTCTATATAATGCTAATATAACTGCTTTGTTTTGGGGTAATCAGAGGGTTTAGCCATATACCTGTGCTATGCCATACTATTTGTCCTAGAACAAAGGAGCAGCTCCTGCTCCTTTTACTTGCCAGTATAAATGTGACCACAAAATCCAGCAACTGGTTTGTAAGCAGAGCCATGGTTTCTAGACTGCTGTGTGTTATAGTAACTTCTGAAGGCATCTACCACAAACCAGATCCTGAAGCAAGAGACAACTCTGGTCAGTTTATGACAAAAACATGAACCGTGCCGTTATGCACATGTAGCCAGCAGCAGGTTTTGGTGTCACCATGGTATCTTTCTGCAGTCACCAGAGCCTGCACTCACTTTATTACTTCTTTTGTATTTAGATGCTTTTTCAGATGGTTTATGCTTTGTTTATATTATTATGATTCTTAGGAATGCAAATAATAGGATGTATTTCAATCTACAGAAAAGAAACATGCTGCCTCATCAGCAACTCTGCAAGGCTGAGGATCACACAGGGTCCTCCTCAAAAAAACCCAGGGGCCAGAGACTAGCCAAACAGTCCTTGTTCTGTGGGCTTTCCTAAAATGTGCTTTAACCACTTCCCATTATCAGGCCTATGCAGCCCTTGTTTGCTAGGAGAAATTAGCTGCAACTAATTTACAAGGAATGAGTAACAGGCAATTTATCTAGAAGCTTACAACTGTTGCCTGGATACGAATCTGTTCAACTGCTTTCATGTATAAAATGCTTTTAGGGTATTTGCAGCAATTTGTTTTGATGAGAAATTGTCAAACAGAAATCCAGGACACATGACATTGTTAACTTAACCTCCCATATTACACAAAGTACTGTCCCTATGCTACCACTGAATAGGTATAATAAAGACTGGTATCTTGTTGAGCCCTGTTTGGTGAGAGAACCCACATGGCCCCTGAATATGGTTCATATTTGCTTCTAGAGGATTAGAGATCTGAGAGTGCAAAGAATTTCATTTAATCAGGTGGCTGCATTTATTAGCAATTGCTGTTATTTTGCAAAGTAAAATATAGGAGAAAACTAAAAATAATAATTTAAATACACTGAGTTAATAAAGGGCACTCACTATATTTCTTGAAAGATGAACTGCTAGAATTGAGCACAAGGATGTTGAAAATCAATGAGAGGGATCAAGTAATTGCAAATCAGATTATTGTAGAGTCTGCAGAGGTGTTTTGAAACAGCTTTTAAAATTTTTCTGCTACATCTATTTGCCTTGCCAAAATCAGACCATGTACAGATACATGCAAATACCAGAACTCCCAAGCTGAATTCTTAAGCTGCATACACATGTCCAGAGTCTGAACTCTGTGCCAGAAACACAAGACTCTGGTGAGAAATGAGGATATATCCTTCACAGGGGTTTGCTGCTCACTCCAATTAGATCCACACTCTGATTGTGCTAGAAGAGTAGTTTAATGTAACTGTAACACATCAGGTTATGAACTAGAAGATCTTTTTTTTTTTTTTTTTTTTTTTTGGCAGAAAAAGAAAACAGTGGAAAACGAAAGAAGAAAGTAGCTCAGACATGAGGGCAGCTGTGAAGCTTCTACTGCATTTCTGTCTCTCAGTTTAGCCCTTATGTTTTTGAGCTTCATTAAAGAAAGTGTTCCAGTGTGTTCTTTAAGAGTCCAGGACCTCTGGGTGAGCAATTTACTTTTGGTAATTTATAATAGTGTTCAGGTTCCCTTTCCCTGCAAGGCATGGGCACACTGGGTAGAACAAGCTTGTTCCCATACCTTTTTTTTTTTTAACTTTGTTTGTTTGTTTGTTTTGTTGCCATTTTGCTTTGGTTGTTTTTTTTGTGTGTGTGTTATTTGTTTGTTTGTTGTGTTTGTTTGTTTTTCATTTTAGAAGTTTCTAACAATCAATATTTTCCCTATGAAAACCCTACTTTACCTTTTACAAACTTCAGGCAAGCAAGCAAACAAATGCATAAGGTAAACTCATTTTTACCCACTGTATTAGATTGCTCCCCTCTGTTGTATTTGGCCCCCATCTCCTTGGTATATACTTTATCTAGCTCTGAAGGAATCAGCTGGTCACATTGTTAGAATCACTACTAAATCACTTTGGCCATACCTATGTAAAAATAGGAGAAATTAAAATGTAGGCTGGACCTATGTTGTGTTCCAAATTCTTCAAATACACATTTTAGTTTCGATAGCTAACTTTTCTGTTGGTGTTTGCAGGAATATTATGTAGCATGTGATCATCAGCACATCAAGTTACTATGGCATTTCTGTATTGTTTTAAACAAACTCTTATTCTGTTGGGGTGTGTTGGGGAGTAAAATTATTACGCTGCAAAAATCAGTAAAGCCATGTAAAAGCTGCCTCTCTGCTTCCTCAGAGAGAAAAATAAACTTTATTGGTCACATTTAGAAACATAGTTCAAGTGGTCTCCCTTCTTGCAAAATGCAGTCAGCTCTGCACAACTGATGAAAGCGCTGCCACTTTTTCCTTGGAAGATAATTTCCTGAGATTCAAGTATTTCTTCAGCATAACCCTCTATATCTACTGAAATGCAGCCAGCAGTGCATGTCCCTCAATCCAGATGGAAGGAGCAGCAGACGGCAGTTTTCTGTGCTGTTTTAGGGGTTTTTTTGCAGTTTAACCTGTAGAAAACCTTTATCTGCCTGCCTCACCTTCTATTTTGACAAAGTTAGTTTGTCAGTCACTTGGGTGGTAGCTGCTACTGTTTAATTACTGAACCAAAATTAACTATCTTATGTTAACTTGAAATAAAAAGTGGCTGCTGTGCCACCCTTTCAAGGATAGTAGATCAAAGGCAGAACCTTCTTAGCACCTATCACCCCTTCAGAGCATCAAAGAAAGTGTTCATTGAAGCTACAACCTTTGGCCTTATCTCTTTTGGGTGCAATATGGTTTCTACAGCTTGAAATACAGACTCACCTCAAAGCTGAAAAATACTTATCCAGACTTCTGAACATGAGAATATAGGATATTTTAATAAAAGATTACATGTTATGGCTGAAGTGAATTATTCAAAAAGTATCTGCAAGATAAGTTTATGTTGTATAAACCAATGACTAAAATTTAAAGATGAGATATTAGGATGGAAAGCAAAAGTCCAACCTTTCACTGCACATGGCAAAAACTGTGAGCGAGTGAGTGAGTGATCGGGCAGGAAGAAGAGAATAATACATCAAGAAAAAACATTGCCACGTTTATTTTTTGCTTTGTTCCAGTTTTGTAACACCCTTATTAAAAGCTATTTTAAAGGCAAAGAATTGAGAAAAGTAATTTAAACAAGTATGGAGAGACATAAGTTGCAGCTGAGAATCCCTGAGAGTGTAAATGCAAGTGGATCAGAAGGTCTGCTGCCTTTTCACTGTTCTACCCAGAGCTATTCTGTCTCATTGTACTACTACCTTCTTCCCTGAGAATGACTGATTTATGGTCTGTATGAGCACTGTTACATGTTTGGGAAGAAAGGGTAAGCTTTTGTCCCAGGGAAATTGCATTTTAACATAGAGATAGTTTGTATTAGCCAATAGTCTTTAAAATCTTCCAGCTTCATGATAGATGGTATCAGCAAAGGGAAGTAAAAGCACAACTTGGAATTTACAAGTGACTATAGGAAACTTAGAAATGATACTTGAGTTCACTGAGTTTGTTCCCTGAAAGCAAAATTTAAATTGAAAATTGACAGTAGTGTACCGTGTGGGAGACAGAAAATCTTAATCCTAGTGGATGTGCATATGTTGCAGTTACATGGGAAGTGCTGAAGCAGACTACATAGATAGGAGTTTATTAATATTCAATTTCATGGCAACATTTTTTTTTTCCTCTGCCTCTAGTTTGATTCCAGTTTGATTCCAGTTTCAAGAGATATTTGTTTGGGAGTTTGAGGAGACTTTATGACAATACAATGGGTATAGTTCTGTGCACACAGCTTCTTTTCCCACCTTCTAAAGCATGCTAGATCAAGACTGAATTTTTAGTAATGCAGAAAAGAAAGCTATGTTTTATGGATCCTTAACAAAGTAGCTTTGGAATTATTGCTATCATGCACGCTTATAAAGCAGGGTTATTTTTTCTCATTAGAAAGGATGGAAGACATGGCAAGTGCCTAAAGATTTTGTCCTGTAAATAATCTTTCCGTGGTTGTATGTATTGTGATGAATGGTCCTACTGAAGTCATTCTTAAAGGTAATTAACAATCTATTATTAATAATTACTAATATCTATGTATGCAAAGTCCTTTCAGATGCCTTACAGTTGAATAAGAATTTAAAAGTTAGCATATTAATTAGAATAAATTAACGTCAGAACATCAGATGATTGTAGCAACTCAGGCCAAAGGTCCACTTAGCCTGTCATTCTGTATCCAGCGGCGGTCATAAGTACAAGAACATGGTAGATGTATATGACACTTCTACCCTCCTGGATGTATTTTGCTTACTTAGTGAGTCTAAACAGGAGAAAGGTGCCCACCTGGTGTCTTTCCAGTTCATCAGCAGTCTCCTCTTGAGCCAAGTAGGATAGTTGTACACGCAGTGTCCTCTGGCTGAGTTTCATGAAACTCCCTGTTCTAAAAAGGTTCTCCCCATTGTGTGAAACACTATCTCCTTGTGATTAGCTTGAACATTAGTGAGATATGGAATGGAATGCCTGCTCTACAGACAGTTTAATAAAAAATGTCAGTTATCTCCTGTTTTTCACCATGCCTATATATTGCATTATAATCCATCCTGATGGCATGACTCCTGTAGGATCGAAACCTACCATACACTGCAGATTTGTCGACCAATCCAATATGTATCTCCAAGGCCAACATAATAGCTGAGCAGCTTCTACTTTTTAAAAGGAGAAACTGGTGGTCTAGGTTAAACTCAAGAGCAAGGCTTGACTCATATGGAAATAACCCATATGGATTATTATACCACTTGGAGCAGGTCTGCACTGGTGATCTTCTCCCTCCCTTGTGCAGGTGTCAAGGCTGGATCCCTCTTTGGCTTCTGCCTTGCAGCTGCTGCTGTCAGCAAATGCTGTGGCTGTTCATGGATGGAGAAAACCTGGAGTCCGGAATTAGTAGAAAAATGTATAAAAAGCTATGGAACACCCTCTTTCTAGGTGGATACCATTGTAAATCTACAATCTCTCATTTCAGAAAGTTGCTATTCTTTAGCCATGAGATTCAGATGAGAAAGGAAGGAGTTTTACTGGGAAATTACAAAGCAGGCAGCAGACATCCTGGCACTCGCATGTTTTTCTGAAGGTAGCAGCTGCTCTAGTCTTATTAGCAACCATGCAACTGTTTGGTTGTAAGCCAAACTGATAAATTTTTCAATACCAAATCTGCCTTTAGATGTTAGAATGGAAATATATTAAATAAACTTTATTTTCTAGTCCTACAGCACCTAACACCTTAGTGTTACCTAAAACAAGAGTAAGGCCCCATAATGCTGAAAAGTACTATCTGAATGTAGCGGATTTTTCTTAGCAACTCTGAGATAAATAAGTAAATTAGTTCAGACTGTTGAATGAAATCAGAAAGGCCTCAGTCCAGTGACTCAAAAGGGATCCTCGGTTCTGCAAAAAATTGCTGGCTGTCAGCAGTGTCCAAATCTATTTTAATTTTAGCCTTCCCCACTAAGCTGGGCTGCTGAACAGTGTGTTTGATCCCCAGAGCAGAATTAGCATGATCTTAGCTGCCATGGTTAGCTAGGTTGCCTATAGGAGCTGCAAAAGCTGAGCATGCTAAAGAGTGGCTCCCCTAAGCTTTGGCACACAAAGCATTTTATGAAGGGATAACACTGACTTCAAAGATAAGCAAGTTGCTATGAAAATTAAATCCTTTTGAGTATGACGACAGCTGGGAACACCAAATAAGAAGATTAGTTAAAAAAGTAGTAGACATAAGATTCAGCAAGTCGGTAACTCCTATTTGATCCTGGAAAGCATTTTTGAGATTGTGGAGAAAATAACATCCCAAGGGTATTCCCTAGGTAACCTCCATCATGGTATAAATTTGATTTACACTTAAATATTAAGGGCAAAGAATAGAGGAAACCACTAAAAAATAAGTGAAGGTGCACAGAAGAGGACAAGATATCTGCAAGGTGATTTGTTCTCAGTAAAAAAATTAAACGTAAAGAGATCATTAAAATTAGTGCCCCCTGAAACACTGTTTCCCAAGGGTTTGCAAATTGTCCAAAGCTAAATTCTAGCGACATCAACCTGGTATGGACCCTTCACTCTGATGCAGGTGGCAAGCTGCTGTCTTCTCCGTATGCTTGAGTATCACCCTGTCTTGTTGATGAGCTTGGCAGCTGCTCACTTGGAATTCGTGTTGTGCTGTTGGTGGTGATGGCTGAGGAGAGCTGTTCAAGCAGAAAGGCTCTTTGTGTGGAAAATAGTGTCTATTTGCAGCCTACCAGATTTTGTAAGGGTAGCTCAGGCTGTCAAACAAGACAGCTTGAGTATTGTAACGTCCGTATTGCTAAAATGGTAAGTTTTCTTTAAAATCAAGTGTTCAAAGTTATTAATAGTTCTGTGTGTGACCCAATGAAATAATTGGAATGGCATATGGGGAATAAGAGGATTTATCAAAAACAAGATCTGTCTTTCTGTCATTTAAGTGCTCTGGTACCTTTCAGTCATTTCTGGGCAAATACTGTGCTAATTAGTTTCGATTTCCCTGGGGAAAGGATCTGACCTTTTTTTCCCCTTCCCCTGAGAACATGTCTTCACACTTTTAATCAGAATATGCTGAGACTGCCTGAAATCACAGCAGTATGTCAAAATAAATAATAAAGCCTGGAAAATGGTAGTGCCAGGTTCGCTTTTTTGGCTTTATATTTCTTGTCATTTTTACTTTTTAGGAAAAAACCTTCAACCCGTATGTAAATATAAATCCAAATATAGTTACAAATTGTCTGTGGAGGTTTAGGTGACTGACTTCTGAGACTGAATTAGGAAATGGGCAGATAAAAGCAGGGTTCAGAGGCAATTGGCAGCTGTGGGGATGCTATCAGAAATAAGAGTTACACTGTTGACTAAATTATATATGCTGATATTCTGGCCCCTTTTTACTCTCCCATTTGTATTTCTGTTTCAGGATCAGCAGCACAACCTGAAAACAAAGCAAGGCTTAGTATGAGAGGATTATGCTGTTCCACTGCCACTGAGTCAAATGGATGTTCCTCATTTTCCCTTAATCATACTGGGATGTCTCTAATGCCATTGTAACTTCAATGGCTACAAGAAACTTTGATGCTCCCTTGTTCTCCAGCCTTCCACCTACTTCTCATTCTTTTCCTTGCTAAACATGCATAGGAAGATTTACAAAGGAGTTGTAAAACCTTTATGAAGCAATAAGTATTTATGTGTTAGCAAAAATAAACTGCTAGCACCAAAGAATTTGTGCTAATTTTGGGAAGTGGTGTCAAAGAATAGAGCACATTTTTAATTTGCATTCCCCCCCACCTGGAGCAGGTACAGGACAGTGAGTGGGAGACTCTCCATTGATTCTTATGTGCTTTGCATTGTCGTGATGCTCTCCTCACCCAGCAGAGGCAAAGCTCTGCATGCCATCTTAGAATCAAAATGGCATTTTTACAGCCTTGAAGTAGTAGAGATGGGACATGGATGGAAACCACTGTAATTTTTTTTCCATGTTATTTTCTTTTTTCCTTGATGTCAAATTCTTAGCAGTAGCAAAAAACAGAGGATATTAAAAGTCATTTAAAGTCTTCCACCAAAAATAATAATTGCCTGGTTTCCACACTCTTGTGGGAACAAAAGCATGTCTTTGTGCCAATATTATATTTAGAGATTCTAAGCAGGAACATTTGCCTTATTCTTCATTCAGTGTTTGTCTGTAGAACAGAGAGTATTTCAGCCCCTGTGGGTTATGCCAGTAGCCAGGCCCCCATACTCCTTCTGTTCCTGGCTGGGAGCTGCTCAAGTTGGAGAGTCCTACTGCATCAGGGCTGCAGTGACAGGAGGGACAGAGCTGCTTTGAGAAGGAAGCCACATTAAGTGACCTCCAGAGGCCTGGTAGAACCAATATTTCTGGGGGTTTTTGTTTTTGTGATTTGTGACTGAGATACTAGACTGGCATTTAGAAACTCTGGAGTCTTTTCCCAAATTTCCAAGGGTATCCACCTCCCTGTATGGTTCTAGATCTGGAGAAAAGGGGCAGTAAAATCATCTCTCATTTACTTGCTAGTTGATTCTTCTATTAGATTCATTACTGAGTATTTTTGCAGGGTACATCACCCCTGAGATCTATGTTCCCTTCGTCATAGTAAATAAAATGAGGCCAGTTATGCGGGGTCAGTGTGGTCATGATGAGTCATGGGAGATGGAATTTGGATCAAAGTTTGATACTTTATATTACTTGGGCCTTCACTCTCTCTTAAACCACTTTCAAAATATTTTTATAGCATGTTTTGTCATCCCTTCATGATCATGAGTAAGTTCCTTTTCTCTTACATTTTTCATATTATATTTATGTTTTGGCTCAAGTCTTAAATAAATGTTTTCAGTTGCAGTGTTTTTTATCAGTTTTAAGAGTTTTGTTTCCCTTTGCATCAAACATTTAGAACAGAAATGTGATATGTGTGCAATTAAATAATCAGAATATCTAGTATTGATTGCATGTATGAGGGAAATATGCATTTGTGTTTTTAAAAAAGACAAAGGAAAAGTACAATGCTAATGAGCATGTTTGTACTTGTGATTTTGTGGAGCTGCTCTACAAGCAGTTAGCAATAAGGGAATAGTGTAACTTGTAAATGGTGCAAACCTTGTGGGTTATCTTTGCCAGGATTCCTGTTCTTATGGAGCTGCTTTTGCATATGGTATTTATGCTAAGTTACTGTTCTCACTTTTCAATTGACTAAAATGTTTCCACTCTGGAAGAGAAGGTTTCTGTTTCTTCCTTTAGGACCTACTTTACAGTGAAGTCTTTTCAACAGCAGACAGCAAAGTCACGAGAGTGCAAATATTTGTCCTTCTATTGGAGCTGCTCCAGAGCCCTTTGCAACAAGCATGGAACACAATTGGCTGGGAGGCAGCTTCTGGTGCATCGTGATTTCACCAGGCTCTGATGTATTTTCAGGGAGAAGAGGCAGTAGTGCTTTTCAGAGGAAGCACTGAATATATTGAGACCACGTCTCTTGTTATTTCAGGTCTGTGTAAGGCTTTCATGAATACAGTGCTCAAGTGCTGTCATATTACATTATGTCAGGTGACAAAGGTACTAGCTCTTTCTTTTAGTACTTGTAACATCTTCCCAGCCCTGAAGCAGCATTAATTGTGTACATCCTCATATTGGCTATTGCTCTCCCTTTTGGGGTGGGGGGAGTGGGGGCAGTAGGTAGGGGAAGGTGTGCCTGGGTGGCTGCTATGGCTCCAGGCACCATCACAGACCACCAGCCCTAGCACACCACTCCCTGCTTCCAGCCAACCATTCTGAATGTGCTGAGAATAAAAAGGATTAGTGGCCAGATTTGTAAAGGCAGTATGATGTGTAATACCTAAATGCCTTTAAAAATTCAACAGTTAGTCTTTAGCTTCTTCTTAAGAGGTATAAATACTTGAAGAAAGGGCAACAGTATGGAAAACTGGTATTATGTTTGGTGTTACCTACATCTTACTGTGTGCAAGTGGCTTGGGGTAAAGGGCAGTGGAAATCTGTAGTCCTTATTTTGCATAAGGGATATGTTATAGGACCATGCATTAGGAACAGCAGTGATGTTTCATGTGTCTGACTGGGCGACTGGTGCATGTTCATGTTTTTTAGGGGATCTAACAACACAGGGCTGACTGCCTGAACCTGGGTTGGGGAATTTATTTTGTAACAGAAATGGACTTTTGTTATAAAGGACAGGAAATGGTCTGGGTGGTGAACAAAGAATATCAGTGTTGATCTAAATGTTTAAAATTTATGACTCTACTTTTGTTTATAGTCTTCACTCAGATTCATTGAAAATTACAAATCTGGGAAGAAAAACAAAATGAACAGGCACTTAATGCTTTTAATGTCCCTGCAGTTTTTAAATATTATTGGCTTCTGCTTTTTCTCTAGAGAAATGCAGAAACACGGACAGGTGTCAATATTAATTTCAAATTGGCCATTCCCAACTACAGCTTGTCTGAAAAACAGCTTGCTTCTATTTCAAAAGCCATCCATTTGCTTATTAGAATGCAATCAGGGGAATTTCCCAGAAGGATATTGAACCCGTCAAATGTTGAGGTAATATAAAATAGTGATTTCAAACATTTCACACTGTTAGAGACTATCCTGCAAGAAAAGGCAGGACATATTCTGCCATAGAACATTTCATTACTGCTTCATGTTCCATTGTTAAAAATTGTTGTAAAAAGAATAAAATGCATCTTTACCATAAATGATGGGAAGCAAGAATATGTTGTGGTTTTATCCTTAGAGGCGGAAGATGGTAATGTATCTGGAACTTGTTCTAGAAATGTTATTTCAAAATCTTCTTGTTTTTAAGACAAGTACAGTATCCTGAGTGTTTAGTGGATGTGCATGTGTGTCTGAGAGAGTAAAAGGCCCCTGCCTTCCTATCAATTCACACCACTTCAGCATTGTGCTCACATCAATGCATGACACTCACTGCATCACTGCACCTGCAATGAAATGTATGTGATGCACTCATATTTTTAATTGTTCTTAAACATACTTAGTTAAAATCCAAAGCAAAATATTCGTGGCTAGCTAAAGACATCACTGGGGAAGCTTACCGTATTTCTTCAGCTGTCAGATTATTTTTTCCTGGAGTCTGTAACTCGTAACTAGAAAATTAAACAAACCTGCAGGTGTTTAGGACAGGCATTTATCACTGTGACTCCCAAAAGCTTTCCAGCTTTTTATGTCTCTTCTGCTGGGGACTAGCCCTACAATTTCTGTTATTATATAGGCAGCTGTTGATGGAGAAGGAAAATTTATCAATCTTTAATCTGCATTTGATGAAGCAACAGATCGTATAATCAGAAAAGATCCATAGTTGTGTTTTTATTTTTTATTCTTTGCCTTTTAGTCTGCCATTCCAATATATTAGGGTGCTATAAACAATGCTATAAACATGCTATAAACAATGCATGAGCTGGAGTTGCAGACCCCACAGTGGCAGATTTTTCTTAGCAAAATCCTTTCAGACATAATGGAGAGTTTAAGTGAAGCAGGTTAGAAAGATACCCTGTTCATTAAAAAAGACAACACCTAACATACCTCCAGTAGCTGGTGGAAAATAATTTACCTTAGCAGACAAGATGCAGTGAAAGGAAGCTGAGGTTTTCAATGTAATATGCTATGTGCTTGTCCATAGCCCATGATTTTAATGAGTGATCTTGGGGACAAAGAGATGTAGGCTGAAAGCAAGCCTGTTACTGGCATCTGTCAGTTTGGTGAGGGATTTTGCAATAGGAAGCTGTGTTCCCAAAGTCCTGTGTAAAAGGTGAACAAAACCAACAAATAAAGGTAAGCAAAGAGTGTCTGCAGTCCCTCAGAACACACCAAAAATTGTGGATAAAGCTGCAAATTTATTTCAGGTCTTAAATACAGAATAAAATATCTGAAGCTATGCAAATAAAGTACAATATTTTTATTGAAATCTCAAAAAATGGATACTTGAAGAAATAAATTAATAGTTTTAATATGGGAGATGTAAATTACAATTTCATTTGGATTTATGACTGTGGTCTCATTATGGTGAATTATATGTTTAAAAGTTGTAAAATTAGTCATCTCAAATACAACTGTGGCTGAGCTCATGTTTCTGTAGCAACTCTCAGATAAGTGTCAGTCTCTAATATATTTTTAATTAAAAATCTAATTGGGATTTTTTATTGCTTCTAATTAATCTCCATAAATGAAATGTGGCTTTGTGCTCTTCTGTATCTTTCTTTTCTTGCAGCATTTACTACCCTGGTAAGTCTCAGGAACTTGGTTTATTTGGTTCCTCTTTCACTGCGTAAGGGGGAGGAAAGGTAGGATAAAAGCCAGCATCACTCTGTATTTTGCTTCTTTGTTGAGTCCCTGCTGGAGGCCTGAGCTCTAATCCAGCCAAAGCCAATGACCTCTGTTCCAGCCAAAGTCTGAACATTTGCTCTCATCACATTGGGGAAATGCAGTGTTTCTGTATCAGGTAGGAGCTGAGTCCATTGGGCTTAGGTCCCCTCACCCTTTAAGACTATATGGACAACTGAGATGTGGAGAGAGGCTGTTGTGTTGCTAGTGAGGTATGGATGCCTTTCTACAGATCTTGGTTAGGGCTCTGACTTGAAAAGAGAGTCTGCTGCCTTATCTAGTGTCAGCAGAACATCCACTGTTTCCTGGAAATGCCTGATCAGTCTGCTGGAGTCATCCCTGGGGAGGCTAATTTGGTGTTGTGAGAGTATTTATAGTTTGCCACTAGGCACTGAAGCAATATGGGGTTGTTGCTACATGACTGCCCTCCAGCCAAAGCCAGATTTACATCTTACAGGATTTCTCATCACATAAATATTGAATAATGAGCTTTCATGTAAGTTGAATACCATCTGCTGGTAAGGATAAGATCTAAATGGCTTGATGCATTTTGCGTACCGTTAAATGCTCTCTCATGTCTTTATTATCCCCCATCTCCAAACAGTAGCTGTTCTGGTCATTGGGAGTTCCAGAAGCTTATTCTTATGTGGTCTCATAGTCTATTGACTCAGATTGAAGGTCAGTCTGCTGGTATTTATGATCCATAATGTGCTTACCCATGTGGATATGGCTTAAAAAGACCCCTTTGTATTGTTTGCTACTACTCCAGAGTGAAGCTGTAGCAGTCACAAGGTTGTTTTCACTCCCAAGGGTCTATAAAACATCAAATGTTTCTGACTACAACCAGTTTATGCTATTAATGAATCAGTGCAGACCTCTGTGTTTGATGTGCACCTTGTGAGGATGTTCTGCAGCACCGAGAATTGTGCTTAGGATGTGCTCTGCCTAAGCTAGGCACCTGGTGAATCGGTTTTCCTACTTGACCGAATTTCTTACAGACATAGAGATGTCTTTCACAATCTTCAGAAAGAAAAGTCTGTAACTAAATAAATGAAGTATCTCAGCAGAATCCCCTATAGAGCTTTGAAAGGTCTTCATCTTTTCACCAGTTGTACAGGAAATTAAGGCACAATTTGGAAGGACTGCTGTGTCAGGGTCCCTTATATTAGCCTTTACTCTTCCTAACTTGTCCCTGTCTGAGAACTAAAAGTGATTTGCTTTTTCAAACACAATTTGAGATTCACTTCAGGTAACTTCAAGTATTTAAATATACATATCTAGATATGAAATACCTGTCTAGAACATTGCATTGCCCATGGTCAGTAGATAAATAGTATTTCCTCTGTTCATTTCTTTTTCTTCATATCAAATATTGCTTAATTGAGGTGCACCTCATGATGGAGAAATCCAGAGAGAGTCAGGTGAGACGATTTCTTTCAGGAGGTAGTGGTGAAGTGGTTGACACCACTTTTTGTGTAGAGAACCTGCCACACCTGCCCCCACCAGCCTTTGAAGCTCATTTATACCTTTGAAGCTAGTGTTTTACCTTCACATAGCTCTCTTCACCCATCTGGTTTTGCTACGTCACTGTTTTGCAGCCCTATTATATTCATTCAGAAAATCACATGCATACATCTAGTCTGTATTGTAATGGCCTACTATCTGTTGTATTTTGAAAGTAGTGCTGGAATAAGCAAGAAAAAAATTGCTTGAATGTTCAGGACCAGCATTCCCCTGTTTCAGTGCTGTTCATATCATCTGAAGTTACGTATTGTCAGCACAAAGTTTGTCCCATGACATTTTAAGAAGGGGATATACCATGCATAAAGCTGTTGTGCACACATCTTCCCAGTTTCAAAAACATGGCTGCAGTACTTTTCAGTGGCAAACCAGACACCCTCGATGAAGAGTGTGATTAAACACTCACACTATTACCCTGATTAATATGCAAGTAATCAGTGCTAAACTGTTTACAGGATTCAAACTTTAATCACTGACCTACTTCAACAAATGAGGAATGCAATCATGTTCCACGGAAGGACAGGAAATACATCTTTTTTTTGCCACTTACTTCAGCAGAAGGAATTTCATGTTTTATGCTCAGAAGATAAATTAGTTTTTGCCTGAAGCTTTATTTCTGTAAGAATGAAGACAATTAGTCATACTATTTTGTTCAGATACTACCTTTCTTTATTAAAGATGCATCTGCAATATAAGGGGGAAAACACAAACCTGCATAGTTAATCTGTTTGCAAATGTTCAACAATAAAAATAAAATTCAGGTCTTTACTCTTATTTATGTAGCGCGATCCAGTAGCACCACCTGGTGTTTATAGGTAGCATTGCTGTTTTATATCTATGTACTTTTATACATAAATATATGTATTCCAAAAAACATCTCTCCAGTTTAACCTTGCTTTTATACTTTCAGAAATGCCAGTCTAAGTGGCCTTTGCAGAAAAGCAACAGCGATAGATTTTTTTTTTCTTTTTTTCAATGTACTAATACTTAATAATGCCAAGAGAGGTATTTACTGGAAAATTTCTTTCAGAGGTCTTCCTGGTTTATTTTTGGAAAATATTTTGGCAGAAACTCACATCTTCTTTTCAGCAGTAAGTTAGGTTTGGTAAATTAGAAAGTCATTATACTGATTTCAGCAAAGAAGAAAATAAAGCAGTGATAGTTTTGTATGATCTAGTGTGAATAAAACTCTAAATCATTTCAGGGATCCACTTGAGGTTGCAGAAATGTAAATTACCTTGTGTTAGTAAGTCAGGAAATTCTCTTGTAAATGAGAAAAGAAGAATATATATTTTGACCAAATCTAAGTTAAGTTTTAATTCATTAATTAGCATATAATTTGTCATCATGGGATCATAGAATAGCCTAAGCTGGAAGGGACCTTAGAGATCATATAATCCAACCTCTGCCATGGGCACGGATGCCTCTCAACTAGACTGTGTTACTCAAGGTCTCATCCAACCTGGCCTTGAATAACCTCCAGGGAGGGGACATACACAACCTCTCTAAGCAATCTATTGCAGAGTCTCACCACCCTCTTACTGAAGAATTTTTTCCTAAGATCCAATCTAAATCTATTTTCCCTAAGTTTAAAACTTTTTCCCCTCATCCTATCATTGGTCACTCTTGTGAAGAGTCCCTCTCCAGCCTTCCTGTAGGATCCCTTCAGGCACTGGAAGGGAGTTACAAGGTTCCCCTGGAGTCTTCTCCGGGCTGAACAATCCCATCTCCCTCAGCCTGTCCTCGTAGCAGAGGTGTTCCAGCTCCTGGATCATCTTTGTGGACCTTCTCTGGACTTGTTCCAACAGATCTATATACCTCTTATGGTGGGGACATCAGAACTGGATGCTGTATTTGAGGTGGGGTCTCACAAAAGCAGTGTAAAGGGCAAGAATGACCTCTCTTGATCTGCTGGCCACAGTCCTCTTGATGCATCCTAGGATACGTTTGGCCTCCTGAGCTGCATGAGTGCACTGCCACATGAGCTTCTCGTCAGTATGTCCTTTTCCTCCATTTCTTTTCCTTCTTACCTTGGTGCTGGTAATTCATGCCTTTCCAGTGCATTGCTGGGCTTTCGGTGTAACTTTGAGATGTGTCTGGCAGGTGGTATCCCAAAGAAGGGTCAATACCTGCAACAGATGCTGCATGTGCAGAGATGCCCCACAGGAAGGCACTTTTGCCAGGCAGCAACTCTAAATACCAAAGCCCACTCCTTCCTGCGGTCCCTAAGCATCTCTCACAGCCCCAGGCAACCTTCACAAGAACCCAATGTGCAGATGCTGTTTCCCCTCCAGGCTCACAACACAATATGAGGCCTCTGGCTTGTGGAGTTTATAGAAAAGGCCTATGTCAGTCACTGTTAACTCATGTCCTTCACCTTTCCTCGAGACTGGATATGGATTTTGTCTAGTTCTGCCTGGGTGGTTAAAAAATTGTCAGCCTACTGCTCAGATTGTCTCCTGGGTTTGCCCAGAAAGCAGGTGGGCCTTTCCTGTTGTTACCAGGCGGATACAATCTCTCACCAAAGCAGGCTCTGGGTTTCAGTGCCCTACCGTCATTAGGAAGTTCCAAACATCTAAGAGTAACGGAATGTCAGCACTTACCTCAGTGAGTTTAGAAACAATACCTCCTGCTGAGCAGAGTCTGCCACTGCCATTTACACAATTAACTAGTTATGGTTGTAGGAATCCACAGCATGAGGGCAACCCTTGCCAGCATTAGCCCTCACCTGATGACATAATAGGCTCCATGAGTGTTGCACAATATCACTGAAACTTGGAAGTGCTGGGCAAGGCTGTGCCTAGTGCTTTGCTGAGGCAGCACTGGGCACAGATGGAACTGCTGGAGTATGGATTTGCATCTGTAACAGAAACCCGCAGTTAAGCATAAGGGGGTGGGTGAGGGCATTGAGTTGTACACAAGGCAGTTTGGACTAAAATGCAGTCAGGTATCAAGGAAATCAATCTATTACAGAAGATGTTAGGAGATGGAGGGAAACATAGTTTTTTAAATGCAATGTTAAGCTTCAAGTTTACTGATGAGAAGATACATTTAACATGACTTTATGAACTGCCTAGCAGCAATGTAGTCAAAAAAGGGGATCACTCCACAGTATGGTGACTGCCTCATGGCCATGGTGGGTACAACTGGACCCCAAGGCACTGGCCCAGAGCACTCACCCTTGTAGACTAGCTTGGGCAAAAACGAGAAGAGGACAGAGAAAATGAATTATTAACATAAATGGCATATTGAGTGAGCCCACAACAGCTGCTTGTTCTTTTAATGTAGGCACCAAATCTCAGAACAAGAGAGGGTTTAAATGTAAAGGAAGAATAATTACAACTTCACTGTGGTAAAGAAGAGTAAAAAGATATCAAAGACATCTAGTAAGAGACCTAGGCAGACTCCTAATGAATGCTCGTCAAGCATGCAAGACTATAATTAGTATTTGTACCATTGATGCAAAAAAAGTACAGAAGTCCCAGATAATTATTAGTCTGATAGAAAGAAAAAAAATCCCTCTAGCTGGCACCGAATTCAGAATGTGTTAAATAAACTCATTTATTTAACTCATTCAGAATGAGTTAAATAAAACTTGACACTCTACCTTGTAAAGAAGATCGAAAACCTGGTGAAATGGGCACCAGTTTATTCTAGATGGAACTACACAGCTTGTAGATAAGCTTAATAGAATCAGTGTAATTTAAATGAAGATCTAGCAGAAAGCCAAATGCCAACTTCCTGTAGTAGCCAGCAGACAGTAGAGAAGAAATACAGCCCACATCTGTTAAATCTGTAGTAATAAAGTAGTTAGTTATGAGACTGGAAACAGACAGTCAAAAGTTAAAAAAAAAAAAAAAAATTATGAAAATTTAAAATTATTGAAAAGATAAACAAGAACATTTAACTTGGATGAAGATAAGCCTGATACATTACAGGAGTGGTGATTGAATGTACTAGTTTGCTGCTGGGCTGCAACTGCGTGAAGAGTTTCCACTGGATCTCAGAATAGCACAGCACCTGCAAGAGTTCCTAAGTTCAGTGAAATAAACTTGTGTGCAAAGGTGGTACAGCTTTGTTAGGAAAACCTGAAAACAACACATACATGTAGCATGTAATTCAGTGGTGTGTGGCAATTTCCAACGTAGTCTTTTTTCTTTCTCATAATGATTAGTATGAGTAATTCAGTGTCAGCATACCACTGAAGCAAAGGACCTAGCTGTATTTTCTTGTAAGCAACAATAACCAGCCATAATTCTAAATATTTTTAAATGAATACAAAGGGTATCTGTCCAACTTATTTTATTGGAATGAATATGCAACAGTCCCCTATGAAACACAGTATTGATTCTGGTCTACCTTCAAACCGTGGAGTTTCGTCTTCTTCATCGCTACAAGACTAGTCCTGAGAAAAGCTGCATACAAAACCATCTTGTTTTCAGGCAACCTCTGGCTTTTTTTTGGTGATGCTGTCTGCTGCAGAAACCATGAATCTGGATGGGGTGGACCCACTAAGATCTGACACACTGAGAGCAGTCACATATAAAATACACTATTAAGGAAAAATGGTAAATGTAAACCTAAAGTTACAAAGCTCCACTTGAAAACACCAGGTTAGTAATGTGTCATATTATTTAACATCTCATTAGACACCTTTGTTTAAAAGCTGTAACACCCTGCTTGATAAAGAGAGTAGAGGTTACTTTAGGCAGCAGTTAGGTAACATGCTCAGGTGGGAGGTGCTAATTGTAGGCCTTAATAATGACCTATTTGGCACAAAAGCTATGTGTAAAGAAAGGCAGAGGGCCTGCTATGTCCACGCTGATCCCACTGGACCAAATCACCCCACAGCAGAGAAATCTGTAGAGAGTGACAGGCTTGTGGAGTTACCCAGTTTTTCTGCTACAGTCCCAAGAAACTCTGTAAGAGAGGAAATTGAGCATTTGTTTTCCCGCAGGTGTAAAGACATCTATGTCACAAATATTCTCAATTTTAATACCGTGAACTGTTAGTAATGGCAAAAAGATATCAGAACTTTAATTACCATGTTAACTTACCCATACTTTCTTCAGGAATAGAGCTTTGCTGAGGCAACAGCTTTAAGTATTTTAACTTCTGCCATCTGATTTCTCCCTACCACTCAAGATCTGGAGTAGACTTTAAATGGAGTTAAGTTTTACATTGTGGCATTAGTAGATTTGTAGTGACATTAATGAAATACCTAAAATTGCCAAATAATTTAGCAATTTTATATAGCATTTGTAAATCACTTTGAAAGAAGTCTTATTAAAAATAAAAATTAAAAAATCAAAATATGTACTATTCAGGCCCTCTGGATGACATTTATAATATTAGACCCTGTATAGCAGCAATGTTTCTAGAGGACACAGGACAACCCCCTGTGATTTCAGAGCACACAAGGCAGAACAGGCGTGTTCTGTGTTACAAGGACAGCACTGTAATCAGAGGGGGGAAAAAAGCCACTGTATCACAGAGTCCTTGTAAGTAATTCATATTATAATGGACCTTTATCTTCTTTAGTAATTTCCCCACACATATTCTGCACTTAGAGTCTGAAAAAAGTTAACAAAGCGAAGGAGAAACCACTGGTACAGACTAATCTCTTACAGCACTGTGCTTTAGCAGACCAACTACTAGGCAGTTAATCTGCGAGTACAAAAAAATCTTCTGAAATTTGGCTAGTTTGCAAATTGTTATCTAGCTGGAGGCCAGCTTTGTAATTAAGAGTTACTTGATGTTCAATTCCTTATCAAAGGATTCCCATAAGAGTTTAAAATGTGTCTGACAGAGAACACAGGTAACAGACTGCAAAGGAACCCATTTGTTACAATTCCAGGCTGAACCAGTGGTGGTGGGGATGTGCTTTTGAACACATCAAGTGCCTCAATACATCTATGAATATCCATATCCCTCAAGTTAATCAGACTACTTCAGCTGGAAGGGACCTACAATGATCATCTAGTCCAACCACAACGCATAGGCAGACTAGATCATCTAGTGTTAGTCCACTGCACTAGCTTGTCCAGTGAGTTCCAGATCTAAGGGGTGGCATACAGACAGAATAAGCAGAAAGTATTTTAGCAATTAATTTTCCTCAAAATGGAAGGCCAGCATCTTTATACTGTGGTGGTATGCTGTGCACTAGAAGCAGTTAATAAAATCAACACAGGGGAGTGGAGTTCTAGTCTTGTAATTCAATTTCTTCAAGTGTAAGATAGAGAAAAATAACGAGGCAGAATCTGCTACTTTCACTACCGCTTTGCTCTACAAAGCATTGTTTTCTTCAGTGTATTATTAGGAGTATATGCTTTACCCATCTATAGACTGTAAGAGGATCAGTGCTGAGCAGATAGGACTCACTGAATAGCTAGAGCTTTCCCTTTTGCTAACCAGCGAAAATATCACTATTTAAGGTGGTTCTTTCCATCTGAAGTGCATTCTATTAAAAAAAAAAAAAAGTGATGGATCTGCTATTCACTGTAACAATAATCTTAAAGAACTTTTGTTTCTAGAACTAAATGAAACAGCTTTTATTGCAGAAACAATTTTAATAAAGTATACAAAAATTGTCAGAACAAATGTTAGATCAACAGATTAAAGAGTAATTATTGCCTCACTGGACAATGTGTATTACACACCTTATAACTCATTTGAAAGAGGATTGGGGTACTTCATTTATAAATTTTTTATAATTATCCATCCTAAAAGCTTATTCTGTCCATTCTACTGCTGCTTCAAAGGCAGGAGTTGCATGTTTCAGAGGAGCACACAGCTAGAAAGTTATAACTTATTGATTCAATTAATATATACTTTTAAACAAAACTTTATCAGGTTTTCTTTTAAAGCTTACTTGAAAGTAATGTTTTACAGGCAATATCCTACAACCTAACTTTGGTAGGGGTTGATGTAACATTCTAAAGAATATTTGCTATTTGAACAATTTGCATTAGATGTTTAAAATATCATGATTGAAACAGAAGTTAATTTGTATAAATGGACAAAGAGGTTAAAAAGATATTTTAGAACAACTGTTGAAAGCCTTTACTGGATCATAGTCACTTCAAGTGTTGTAAAGCAGTTTTCTACAATCTTCAGCTTTTCTTCAGAAAGCAGGTTTTCTTGCTTCAATTGTCCAATAAGAGCTTCTAAAGACCTGAGTCTCCGCAAAGTTTCTGTCTCCTCCATTTCAAGTAGAGTGATCTTAGAGTAGAGCTTTGAAATTTTTTGCCAAAGGTGATCTCTGTCTATGTCTTGTTTGCAGTATGAATGCTCTGTTTGTAATATTTCACTTCCACCACATGCATTCATATACACAGATTTATCTGTTTCTGTCTCCTCTGTGTCAAGAAACTCTTGATTCATAGGCAGAAAAGAACTATTAACTATTTCTGGCTCTTCTGGACTCTCAGCTGGCACAATGATAGCAATGACAGATTCCTCACTTCCACTGAGCTGTTCAATAGTTTGTGTGACTGTACTGAGTAAAACAGCATTTTCACTTGTTGGCTGTACTTCAACAGAACAGCCTACAACATGAGAGTTGGGATTTTCAATTGCATAGTCAGTAATTGAACCTAAAGGATTTTTCAGTTTCAGAGATGAATTCAAGTAGTCAGGCTCTGTAAATTGCAAGACTGTAGCTGTACAACCTACTGGCTCCTCTATAGAAGTGTGAGTGCTGGTAGCTTCCATGCTCTGGGCTGCTGATGCCATGAAAATGGGATTAGGTTGGATATGCTCCTTAGACGAATTACCAAGAATGACACTGTCTGCCTGGAAGTCCTCTCCATTTTGAAGTTGCAGGGTTGGAATTTGTAAAGGTTTACTCAATGCAGTTGAGCAAACTACATCTGCTTTTTCATCTACATTTTCTGCAATTACAGAATTTTTCTTTGGTGTACAAGGTTCAAGTGATACAGATGCCTTCTCTGACTCTACATTTGTGTTTGTTTCTTCCAGGTTGTCTCTCTTTCTCTTTTGCAGGGTGTTCTGAGAAGAGTCTTTTTCCTGGAGAAAAAACACCCCACAAATCCAACCACCTTTTAACTACGAAACCACTTGAACATTAAAAAAAAAAAAAAAAAAGATTAAAAAAAGGGTAAATCTCATTCTATAGCATGGTACTGTGTAACTAGTAATTTATACGAGCACCATTTAAAAATTACACCAGAGGCCTGAAAATTTATGGAAGTATCTTGCTTCAGGTCCTAAATGTTAAAATATTAAAGCTCTAATGGAAATAATGCCCCCCCCCCCCCCCCTTCACTGATTTACACAAGTCATCATAATTTTAAAAGTGCTTGAAAAGATGCAACTGGACAAATCTGTTTGACAAAGACCAGGTAGCATCTCCTATTACCACCTGAAACACTGTAATAAATATGTGTATTAAATATACACAGTGCAAGATTGTGCATTAAAGATGCTAAAAAGTTGGTTTAGCCAGTTATAGCAGACTTTTAGTCATGAAGTCCACACCAAAGAGAATTTTGTAACAACAACAACATCAAGAAGAAAGATTGAGCATAGGCTTGCAGAACAGTAAAAAATATAAATGCACAAACACACAGCTGGATTGTTAAACAAACAATTCAATTTTGACAACTAAACTTCACAACACATAAAAATGGAGAACTTTTTGGGGGATGCACAGAAATTTTAATAAAGGATAAAATGTTAACAGGACTTTAAGCAGAAGTCATTACTGAAAGAAGGACAGTTTAAGTTTATCCTCTTTCAGCCACCTTCTTTTCCCTTCCTCCACGTAAACTACATGACCACATGACTAGATTTAAGATCAGTATCCAAACGAGTTTTTTAATATGTCAATCAGTGAAATAAAAATGCACTAACAGAGTGTTGTATTTTTTTCCAATAGGCTTGATTATGAAGAGACCAAGGTGCAGAACTTGTACTCACGTTAGGCCTGTAGACTAAAAACCAAAACCAATAAAACCCAGAACAAATCAAACAGAAGAAGAATCAACTTTAACTTTGCTAAGTAAATATAGGCCAGGTAAAAAAAAAAGAAAGGGTGGTTGGGGGTGGAAGAAGAAGCAAGGCTGAAAAAACCACCAAATTCATAGAATGTTAGGGTTAGAAGGGACCTCTAGAGATCATCAAGCCCTACTCCCCTGCCAAAGCAGAATCACTTAGGGCATGTTGCACAGGAACCCATCCAGATGGGTTTTGAAAGTCTCTAGAGAAGGTGACTTCACAACCTCTCTGGGCAGCCTGTTCCAGTGCTCTGTCACCCTCACAGTAAAGAAGTTTCTCCTCATGATGAGGTGGAACCTTCTGTGCTCAAGTTTATACCCATTGTTCCTTGTCCTACTGCTGGGCACTACAGAAAAGAAATTGGCCCTTTCCATTTGACACCCACCCTTCAGGTATTTATAGACATTAATAAGGTCCCCTCTCAGTCTTCTTCTCTCAAGACTAAATAGCCCCATGTCCTGGTTTGAGTGAAAACAGAACTAATTCTGATCAGTGATTTTACTTTTCAGCTCAGTTCTTCTAACTAACTGCACTGGCTGAAGTTAGCAGCCTGTTTTCACAGTGTCTGCTGCTAGCAGGGATAACACCCCATGGTTAGAGTTCCTACCAAGGATTGGTGTGCAGACCAAGGCCACTGCTGGATCTTGTGTACCACACTGGGGGTGCAGGAAAGTGAAAGGCTGCACCTGCAGGGAGGAGTGGACAGGACAGGTGACCCCAAACTGACCAACGAGGTATTCCAGCCCATGGACATCATATTGGGTATAAAGCTGAGGGATCCGAGGGGTCTGTAGGGCTTCCCATTCCTGGGCTCTTCTCCCCTCTTGGACTGCTTCCTCGTCCGTTCTGCCTTCGATCCCATGTTCCTGAATCTGGTACCAGAATCCAGCTCCTGAACACAGCTCCTGTCTGCTGCGGGACCCAGGCTGGGACCCCTAGTGCCTCTTCCACAGCATCAGTGGTGACGGTGATGTAATTACCATCAGGGGGGTTGGGTTTGATACTGGTTTGGTATAGATATGTACATTTTATTTTTATTATTATTATTCTCATTAAAGCTGTTCTAGTTTCCTTTTCTAATCACAAGTCTCTCTCCCTTATTCCTTTTCTCTTCCCCTTTGGGGAGGGAGGGGGCTTAACAGATAGTGTCTGTTAGATCTAAGGGGCCACCCTGACACCCCAGTTCCCTCAGTCTATCTTCATAAGGGAGATGCTCAAGTCCTTTAATCATCCTCGTAGCTCTCCGTTGGGACTCTTTCCAGTAGATCCCTGTCTCTTTTAAATTGGGGAGCCCAAAACTGGGCACAGTATTCCAGGTGTGGTCTAACTAGGGCAGAGTAGATGGGGAGGAGAACCTCCCTACACCTGCTGGACACAGTTACTTACTGTACCTCAGAATGCCACTGCCCGTTAGGGCTGCAAGGGAACACTGCTGTCCCATGGATAAACTGCTATCCACTAGGACTCCAAGGTCTTCCTCCGTGGTGCTGCTTTCCAGCAGGGCAACCCCTACCATGTACTGGTGGTGCCTGGTGTTATTCCTCCCCAGATGCAGGACTCTACACTTAAGTTTTTATTGAACCTCATGAGGTTCACCTTTGCCCAGCTCTCCAGTCTGTCTAGATCATGCTGGATAGTGGCACAGCCTTCTGGTGTGTCAGCCACCCCTCCCAGTTCTATATCATCAGCAAACTTGCTGAAAATACACTTTATCCCCTCATAGAGGTTGTTGATGAAGATACTGAACAAAACTGGACTCGGCACTGATCCCTGGGGAACACCACTGGCCACAGGCCTCCAACTTGACTCTGCGCAGCTGATCACAACCCTCTGAACTCTGTTGTTGAGCCAGTTTTCAATCCATCAGCCAGTTATGATGAAAAGGATAATTCTGAAGTGTTCATAACAGTATGTATGTAGTCTGAAGCATCTTAAATACATTCTACTTTGTAATCTCATTTTATACAAAAATTTGGTGTTGAAGGACTGAAAAATGTATACAAAAATAGGATCAATTTGGTTATGGTGATGTTTTCAAAGGTGGTACTTAATGTTACATCAACCTTAAATATTTTGAGAGAATGAAGTTACTTCCCTTTCTCTGTTCTACGAGCAGCTGAAAAAGGCCTTCTCAGACTAAGTCTTTTAACTACATAAATTATTTCTCTTATGAAATATGAAATGAATACTTGCCTATAAAAACTACCATTAAAGGTAAAGGAAAGGCACCAAAACACCTCCCTGGATAGAGCCGCTTGAAGAACTTTACCTTCATTGAAAAGCTTCCTTGTCCATCTGTCCATGCTCTTGGACTTTTATGACAGTCTTGAAAATAAATATCCTTGCTAACTAAAGTAGAATGGTTACTGATATTGAAAAGCAGACAACTAACACTGCTCTTGAGACACAAACATTCTCTGTTTAGAAGAAAAAATAATTAAATCATTAAGCACTTCTGGGAAGATAGCCTTCACTTGCTCGGTAATACATAAAGCAAGGTCGTGGAGAACAATACAGAAACATTGCAACTCTTGTCTCTCTTTGCTGCTCCATTTTTCAAAACAAGGTTTTATAGACAAGTGTTGAGAGGCAGCTTGGGACTTCAGCTTCTTGTTCCTCTACAATAACTTGGGAGCACAATAAGAAGGAATTCTCTCCCAGAAATTCTGGGAAAATAATGCCAGAGTGAGACCCTAGGAAAACAAGTTCACAGTATCATAGGTATCAAAAAATGATAATAAAAAAATCTCTTTCCTTTTGATAGGAGGGAAGTGAGGAAAAGGAAGCACGGAATAATCTTTTCCCAAACTGGATAAAGTTAGAGATTTCCCATGTATACTGCTAATGCAAAAATGAATTAGAGCAGTCATTGGCAACACCACTGCATAAAAAGTTTAACTTGGTAACTCTACTATCTGCCTTCGCAGGTGTACTATAGGAGAGAATAGGGAGGTGGGGAAAAGCCAAATTCTCTTTGAGGGATAAAATCACATAGTTTATCTGCAATTGTACAGGGCACCAAACTCCAGTTTCAAAGGTAGGGGTCCCTGTAACAATGACAGCAGAGGGAAGTGAGGAATATATTGAAATGGGGTGGGGAGCAGTGGAAGGAATGATATTTACAGATAAGTTACTATCACCATAAATTGTAAGATTTACTATTTTTATATATGAGATTCATCAAGATTGGTTTTCCCTCCACAGAGTCAAAAGCAGTCTAGGTGACACTTACAGCCATCCAAGAAGACAAAGAACTTTTACTAAAAATAAATTAGTTTGTAAAATTAATCAGCCACACATTTCAGTTTTAGCAATTTAGCCTTAACTTCCATTTCTCCCACCACCAACACAATGATCCAGAGGAAGACAGTGACAGGCCAGAAGAGAATTAGCACAACTTTCATCAAGATTCGGTGTCTGTGTAGCATTATTTGTATGTCACCAGTACTGCAACTCTTTGACACATAAGATGGAATAGTCTTTTTGGTATATCTCAGCAGTCTACACTCCTGAGCTTTTAGAGGTTAGGGATAGGAAAGAGAAATGTGCTGTTTGAAACAGATACATTCAAAAGCCTATATTTATGTACAGTTAATAAAAGGTCTTAACATAAAAATATTAATTAAGAGTAATTGCACAGGAAAAAATTTTGAGATCATAATATTCTCATAGAAAATTAATTTTTCTATGGGAAATTTCCTGTAAGAAAGGCTTCTGTAATTTCTAATTAAAAAAGATATTGAACTTCCTGTCAAGGTATGGGAAGTTGTTCTTCCTTTATGCTATGGAATCACATATTCAATTTGTGCCAGTCCTGTTGACAAAATATTTTGACTGACAGGAACTCTATTTTGAAAATAAACTACTAATATATTACAGATTATTAGAAGATTTGTATTACATAAATAGTTGGTTAGCTTTGTAGCAGATAGGAATACAATAAAAGAAGATAGGAATATTATATAGGAAGATAGGAATACATTACCTCATCACCTGGGGAAGAGAAAATTGTTGGTACAGCAGTATGTTTCAAGTATCGTATACCCCATCGCACATCAAGGGAATCGGGGGTAAAATGATCACTGCATAGAAGCTGGTGCTTACTCGGAGTCCATGCATCTCGTTTCATATTCCGCAACCATTTCTCAAGTCTCTCTTTATCATGAAGTGGAAATCTTTTTTTAAAGCAGTTGAAAGAACAAACAGAAACACAAACAAAAAAATTTGAGGTTTTTTCCTTTCTTCTTTTTGAATGAAGAATAACTTACTTTTCATTAAAAGGCAGTCTTTCATTATAAAAACAATAAAATAACCCTTTTAAAAAAAAATATCAAACACTAATCAAGATATCACATTATTAATCCAGTAATATTTAAAATTATTTCTAGCTGGCTATTTGCTCCAGTTCAGTAGAGAGAATTTCTATTGATTTCTGCTAGCCAAGCGTTTCAGAAGCCATGGCTAAGATATTTTAAGAGGCTTGATCCTGCAACACTTACTCAGAAAGTAGTTCTGCTGCAGACCAATGAAATACTGTGACTTCAACTGAAAAAAAGCTATGTCTGGTCCTCATTTTAGAAATTGTATTTGTGGAGCTTTTTTTTTCTTACTAGACAAAACTAGTAACAAACCCTTTTGTTACTGTTTTTTGTTTAGCAAAGTATCTCTTAATATGTGTCATACTTTGAATTATCTGGTAACTTGGAAATGTATTTCCAGTGCAAGACTTATACTTTGTTTCAAAAGTAAATACACACAAAGTGTTTCTCTATTTTGTGTCTCAGCAATTAAGCTTTCTTACAGTGTTGACAGCCCACATAATATTACATAATCCACAACTAACTTTTTAACCACCTAATTTACTTGAAAAGGAAAATTAAAGACTATACACAGTAACAGGAAAAAAAAAGCAGCAATTGATTTTGAAAATATATGCAGTCATACAAATTATATGGGAAAGAGAGCTCAATTAAAATAAAGCAGGTGAAGATCTGTATTTTACTTAATGATTATCATGACACAATTTAAAGGTAAATTAAAGGCATGCTATGATGCACGTACAGTCAAGCAGTTATGGTAATGGCAACAAAGACCACTCTTGGCTCTCATCTCTTACCAGGCAGGCATCAAGATATTTGTAATACTCTTACACATTTCTCTGGTACATGTCAAGTTTCTTTCAACTCTAACATACAATCACATATGATATACATACACCTGTTAAATAAATACCATTAAGAAAGCAATATTCTGTAGAATCATGAGCAATAACAATTAAAAAAAAAGAAAAATCTATGTATGGTTTTGAGTGTATGAAACTGGGAAAGAGAGATTCACATGGCCATTAAACCTGACTTGATCCTAACTGTAGAATGTAAAAATATTAGCTGTTGACAGTATGATGGACAACAAAAACATCCAGATGTGAACAAGTACCTACAGACTCTTTACAACAGCCATTTTGTCTTACTCTCTAAACAGAAATGGAACATCCTTGAAGCTGCAGGTTTCCTCCAAATGCCACACGTCAATGACTCTCTTGTGTAGGCCTACAGTGTTTCAAAACAGTGAACTTGGGTGATTTAAAAAGAAATATACCTGAGATTCACAGGATAAATGTGCATGTCTTCACCCTTTATTGAACCTTTTGAATCTGTTACCATTTAAGTTTTGAAGCTACCAAGGAAACAGAGCAAGATTTTGATGCATCTGGCTCTGATTATCTGCAGGAATGCAAGGAATAATGCTGGCAAGAATAAACAACCTCTCAGGGACAGGTTAGACATTCAGCCTTTTCAAAATCTGTCTAATACTTAGATTCTGTACACCCAGTAACAGCATTACATATATTATACAGAAGGGCCCATGAGTAACAGAGTTTAGCCTGGGATGTTACTACATAGGCCCAAAGAAGTCTCTCAGTAAGAGGATGGCTTCTTTCTATTGAAGGTCATGTCACCAATCACACCTCTCCAAGAAGGTCTTGGGAACATTTGCTTCCACTGCTGTTACCCTTGCAACGCAGCATTTGCTGCTTTGCCCAGTCAGACAGCTTCAGATGGGAAACAAAATAATCTGTAGTGAGAGTCAATGTCTGATACCAAAATCTGTTGGTTTAGCTTAAAAGCAGCTTTGCCAAAACATGCTTCTGCTTCGATGCCCCTTATTTATCAAAAGAATCTGTTCTCTGGTGTAAAGAAGAGCAAAAAACCTCCCCTCAAAACAAAATAAAAAAAAACCCACAAACAAACAAACAAAAATCCAAACCAAAACACACACACACACAAAAAAAAAAGGGGGGAAAATGGAAAGAGGAAGTGGACTTAATTTATTCAGCAGCTGCCACCACTGCAAAAGTCACAGAGTTGAAAAAATAGCACAAAGACGGGCAGTTAGGACAACTGAGAATGGGTAACAGTTAAGAAGTTCAGAAGGGGCTTAGATGCAAAACCATGGAGCAGCAGAGGACTTCTCTGGGGTGGTAAGAGGCAAAGCAATAAAAATTCTTATGAGTAGTAGTTGCTAATGTGAGGCAAGAGATCTCTATAAATCAGATCTCAGCACCCCTTCTACAGGACCACGATACTTGTAATATAGCACAATCCAATGTCTAAATAAAAAAGTTGTGTTTTTGCAATCATCTTTATACTGATACCATATGCTTGAATATAAATATGTACCCACACTCAAACTTGTTTGATCATCCATGTGGCTCTCACATTCTCTAAAGTAGTAAAAATAATTTACTTCCCCTCATTTTCACAACTGTTTTCTGATGAATCATATTAGAGACATGGTAGGAAAAAATTACTTTCCTTCAATCTAAACTAAAATGCCATTCAAAGCAGTGTTCCTGTGGGACTTCCTACACAGCCTTCCTGATCTGGGAATAACAATGACTACTCTGCACTGAAACAAAACTTCTGTTGGCAAATATATATAATACTTTTATTCAATAGAAATACATTAATATTTAGTTACCTACACTGTGCTCCTCTCATGGTTGAGAAACACTGCTTTTAACTCACCATTCTCGGAATCAACAGCCACATAACCACAACAGTACAGAGGTTACCGCAGGCCTGGAATGGTGACTAGTCAATCAGGTGGCCACATAGTACTATGCATCAACCCTAAACTCTAATTTTTTTTTGTCAACAGAGCTATTTAGCTTCCAGCTAGCTCAGCTGCCTCCAAACAAACCAGCAATGCTTCTCTTCACAGTGTAGACAAGATAATAACTCTAGTGGGAGTATTTAGTTTAAAAGAATCAATGTATGTTTAGTATCCTACGGCGTTAGGCCCTTCGCTTAGCTTGCAAGCTGTCAGATACAGGATACTCAGCTCCTCCACCATTAACCCAATGCCTCCCCTAACACCTGCGCTGCTAAAACACCACTTCCACAAAGACAGCCACGCCTGGAAAAAACGGGGTTACCGGTGACATTTATCTCTTAACAGCTAAAGAGCCTCGTGATTAGAGAAGTAAATTTTATTCGGCTTTCACTTCCTGAATCCTCTGCTCCTATGCAAGAGCCCTTCGACGCTGCTGCTCCTCTCCCCCCCTCGGCAAGTACCAGCCACCCCCGCGAGAGGGGCGTTTGGCGGATGTGATTAAACAGCCTGCCGGCTTCATTTCCCTACACCTTCCCCCCCTCAGCAGAGATGAGCGCCTTGTTTCCCTCCAGCCGCTGGGGACCAGGCAAGGTTCAAAGGCAGGTCCCAGCCCCTAAAGTTAGTTTCTCGGCCATTCACCTGCCGGCTCCTGGAGGGGGACCGCCATGGGCCTCGCCTCACTCGGGGTCGGCCCCTTTGGCGTTCAACATCCTCAGGACCAACCCTTATCCAGACCCTACCCGCTCCCCCGATCACTCACGGATAGAAGCTCAGCTTGCGCTGGTCCCTGGCGCTTTGGCCCCCTCGGTTCTTGCAGCAGGACGCGGCGCAGTACCGCGGCATGGCGGAGCGAAAGGGCCCGGAACCATTCGCTCAGCGGCACCGGGTGCGCAGGGGGCGGGAGTCACGGGGACAACAACGACGGCCCCCACTCAGCCTCCCACCGCCTCGCACGTCAGGGGAAGGAAGCCCCGCCCAACGCAGCTGTGGCCGTCCGCGTCACGTGGGCCCGAGCGGCCAATGGTGCAGCGCTTCGTGTAAGAATCGCTGTCATGGGCGGGGGGTGGAGGAATAGGTCTGCGCGAGAGCTGGCGGGGGTTGGGCGGGAGCGGCGCGAGGGGAGCTGAGGGGCAGTAGCCTCTCTGCTGGCGGCGAGCGAGGACTGAGGTAAGGGGCGCGGCGGCGACCGAGCCTTCCCTCGACGGGGAGAGGAGCGGCAGCGAAGGGCCTGGGCCGCTGTGGCAGGGCTTGGAGAAGGCGGAGAGGTGTTGAGATAGATGGAAGGGAGGGTAGATGCAGAGGGACCGGAGAGGTTAGGGGTCCCTGGGGTGGCTGGGGGAGGGGGTTAGGGGACAGTGTGGGGAAAAAAGGGACACCGGGACTCGATCTGGTGAATTCATTTGCCCTTTGGGCCCCTCTAGGCTCTTATTTTTTGCCAGGCCTATTTACTGTGGTCTTTACTCATCTTGGCCGACTTAGTGGTGGGATAGCGTCACTTAGTGTCACTGTCATCTACCGAGGTCTGTCTCGGCCTTGCTTTGTCGTACGGCTGTAGCGAGGTTCATTACGGGTTTGGCTAGGGAGGATGGTGCTTTGTCTCGTTTCCCTGTTCTTCAGAGCAAGATTCTTGAGCCGCCTTCTAGATGTGCTTTACAGTTAATATAGGTGAGGCCAAGAAAAGTACAAGCACCGCAGTTTCAGACTTTCCTGTAGTTGTCTGTGGTCTAGGAGACTTGCTTACTCATCGAATTAGTCGTGATATGGGAACCAATGGAAAAGTTGGGTAACTGCTTTACTGCTAATAACTCAGTTGCAAAAATAATCATATGACACCAGAATTCTGCTGGATAAGTGCATCACAAGTCATGTAATCAGACCAGTAGAGATGCTGTGGATTTTCTGATTGTTAGACTTGCTCAATAGAAGCATTTACCTAAGATCTTTGCAAATTACTTTCAAAAAGGGATAGAGTAGGGCATTTGTATTGTAAAATGGAGCTAGCTTCTTATTTTGTATATATGATAGATTTTATTCTAAGTACATCATCCTTAACCATTACTTCATCACACAACTGTTGATTAATGTTGATGAACTGATAAAGAACTGATTAAGTCTTAGCATCTCTGTGCTATTTCTGATAAACATTAGACAATATACTTATTATACCAAGGTTAATAGTAGTGGAAATCTGTAACTACTTATTGAACAGAAATAAATAATTAATATGTGTTAATAAAATAGCTAATTTTATTGCTAGATGTACCCAAATAAAATACAGTTCTTTGTAATTGTTGGGCGGGACTGTTTTGTGGCAGTGAGTTTAATGTCAAGAACTATACAGAATGTAAATGAATTCTGGAATGCATTTTAAGTATCTCCTGTGCACAGCATGGAAAGTGAAACTTCTGTCCCTTTTTGATAGGAAATGGAAGAGACATAAGCAGAGTAAGTGTTTAAAAGAGAATTTATTTTGAGACTGATAGTAAAATTAGATAGAAATAGCAGGGTGGAGGTCAGGCATTTAACAGTAGCAACACTAATATGCTGACAGCATATCAAATAAGTATTTTCTAAAAATAAATTAAATAATTGGCGATGGTGTCTAAATACAAGATTTACGATGTCTTTGTGATAACCTTAAGTTTAAAATGGTGCTTATATTGGTGTTTCATTTATATCTGATTTTCATTTCCATTTGTTTTATTCTTACATTTGAGTTTATTTGAGTTGGTCAAGGGCAGCATTACATCTGTCAACATTATTTAAGAAATAGTGAAACTTCAGTAGTGGTTTTTTTTTTAATATGCTTTAGAAAGCCAGATAAAACTAGGGGTGGTATAGCACAGAACTGTATTACAGAAATCGTAATGTAGGACTGTAGGAAAAGAAAAACTTGGGTACAATTCATTATCAAGAATAATAGAATTTGAAAATGTTAGATAGACAGCAGAAAACTTTAAATGAGTGATTTGACTTTTTCTTAATTTTTTTTTTTCAGGCTCTAATGAGCTTGGCAGTTATGAAAGAGAATTTGTCCCTTTATGAAGGACATAAACTAGTCTTTTTAGCTGTTTTCAGTGGTTAATAGTAGAAGTGGGGAGGTTAAGAGAATGCAGCAGGTGATACAATGCAGGTGTGATGAAATGAAGTAAAATAAAAGCCAGTCTCACATGTTAGATGACAATTTTTTTTTCTATAAAACACCAACAGGAAGAAAGCTTCAAAAGTGTGGAAGGATATGTGTATGTAGTTCCCAGTACCCAAATGGTGAAGTTTCAGGTTAATGAAACTCGCTCTCAGGTGAGAGAAAATACATGGAAAAGCTCTGAAAAGACTTGTACTTAAAATATATCTGGTATCATGCACGAAGAATACTGAAAAGAACTGTCCGTTTGGTATCTGCGCTGATCAAAATACAACTTGTTTCAACTGCTGTTCCTTAACACTTGATATCATGCAGGCTGCTAGCCAAATACATGCTTAAGAGGGCATGAGTACTTTAATCTTATGAGCTTTCTGCTCTTGCCTCTCAACATTGATTTTTAGACCCCTGACGCACCTATTAGATGTGCTGCTTTTTTTTCCCCCCATTTTTGGTGCTTGGGTGTTAATTTCTTGAGCGGGTATGGACTTTATGTTAAAGGCATAATTGTCTTATGTAGCTGATTAATCAAAGTTTTTGAACTCTATATGACACCTGTTTGGGCCACATACTATCTACAAGTATTCGAACTTTAATGGTACTTGGTCAGTACAAAAGTAATACCATTAATGTTTTTCAGATGTCCTTACGGTATGCTCAAATCAGTGCAATCTGATGAGGGGAATGTGTTACTTCTGGCATGTTCAGGGCCTTGTCTGTCATACATCCTGCTGGCTAGATGACAGCTAGCATACTGTCTTTGAACATTCACATTTATGTACTCTGTTTTAAATATAATATGCACAGACATTAGAAAATAATTTGAACTCTTCCTCTTGTAGAAAGAGCTCACTCTGTCCTTCATAAAAATCATGAAGGATCATGTGGCTATGGGGGCCTGATTTTTCTTATGACTTTATACTACAGCTTTTTCCCTTTAGTTCTAGCATCAGTTTGTTTTAAAATGTAACTTTTTGTCAAATACATTGCTGAAAAAAATAGTGGCAACTTTTATTTGTTGTTGAAGCTGCTTGTCTTGTGTAGCAGACTTCTTTTTTTTTTTGAGTTCAGTTAGGACATTGAGAGTGTCATATGTAAACCTTTATATGGTATTTATCAGACTTAATTCTTTGATATCAAAGATAGGGAAAATGTTTTTATTTAGAGTACAATCTAATATGACAGTAAGCTAAACCCAGCCCATTGTAAAGTGAAGAAAAATGTGCCTTACTTCAGTGAACTCTTAAACTCTTGAATGTTATACTCTTTATTATGTACAGTTCAGGGCAGATAATGACCTGACGCTGAGAATGCATATTCTGTGATTATAAAACTAGGGGAATGGAGTTTGACACTTGTGAAACAGTGTGCTTGTGTGTCTGTCACTGACTCCTGAAACATTAAAGTCTTCCTCTTTCAGCTCATAGTTGTACCCTTAAGTTGTGGAACCTGAACTAACATGTTCAAGTATATGTCTTTTTCTTTCTAGAAATCAGAGAAATGGCAACTACGCAATCTGTCTTCACATTTGCTTTGTGCATTTTAATGATAACTGAGTTAATACTGGCTACAGAGAGTTATTATGATATCTTAGGAGTTCCAAAAAATGCATCTGACCGCCAGATCAAGAAGGCATTTCACAAGCTGGCTATGAAATACCACCCAGACAAAAATAAGAGTCCTGGTGCAGAAGCAAAATTTAGAGAAATTGCTGAAGGTAATATGTACTAACCTTAGTCTTATTAGTGTGATACATGGCTTATATCTGTGAGCAAATGTGGTAACTTGAGTATACTCTGGTTTTACTGAATAAGGATTAAAAATACGTTTTTTCTTAATTCTACTTTTGTGGTGTCAAGTGTTTCAGATCAATGTCTGATGTGTTGCTGTTCTTGCACATAGGCAGGCCTTTTACAGCATTTATGCTTTCCTGCTTACTAGACTTTTTGGCTTATCCCTCTTGTCACAGAAAATACTTGGTAGTAGGACAGTAGGAGTTTGTCATACCTTTTGATCTGTCTAGTATGATCCAGATCAGGATTACTGTCTCTTCAGGGGCACCTAACAGCAACCTTTAACTAACTATGGGAAAACTATCCAAAAAGTGAATTATCAACACAGTGAAGTGCTTCAGTGGTTCATGATGGGGGGGTACAAGAGACAACAGGTGCAAAAGGTTCAGAGTGGTTATAAGGGAAAAACACTTCACCTTGAGGATAGGCCAGTGTTGGAACAAGTTGCTTGGAGAGGTTGTGGAGTATGCAGCTTTGGAGATTTTTCAGGAGTGAGTGGATAAAGCCGTCAGTAACTTAGTCTGACCTTGTAACTGACTCTACTTTGAGTGGGAGGTTACAATCAAGTCATGTTTGGAGGTCACTTCCAATGTGAATTTTCCTATGGTCCTGGGAATACACGATTCATAAGTGTTTTGTGATAAAGTATCACAGTGGAAACAAATAATCAAGAATAGAAAAACCTTTGCTGAAAAATAAGGTGTTCCCACTTCTGCTCCCCATAGATGCTGTTATTGCATCCATCTATTTGTGTCTTTGTTCTAACTAAGCTAACAAATTTCTGTGTTTTTCCTTGTCTACAGAAAAGTTATTTTGAAAGAAAGGTAGTTATTAATACAGTCCAAGGGAGAGGACAGTCTTGTTAGATACTGCAGTTGTTAGCATCTATTTCAGGAGATATTGGGAACTCTTAAGTGTCAAATGCTTGCTACTATTTTATATACTTTGACAGATAGGAAAATGGAAATGTTTAAAATACTTTGTATTATTGAAACGGGTATATTACCTGTCAGATTTTTTGCCTTGGAACACCAGTAGCTGTAGTTATGGACCAAAGACTGAATGGAAGCCTAATTCTGTTTTAGGTATATCCAACTGCAAAATCTGGGGTTATTGTTGAACTTTTGAAAAACTGAGAATTTGGACATAGGAAAAAAAACATTCCCTTCATCTCTGTGATGAATATCTTATTGCTTAGTTGTAACTTCAGTAACTTGCTGTCTGGCAAGTAGTTTTGCAGACATTGCACTGGGTTTCTGTGATAGGAATGCAGCAGGCAGTTCATTTTGTTAGGTAGAGCTAACTCATCCTCTTGCTTTCAGTCTTTCTGATAGCTACATCACAGAGCTTATATTTGAAAGAAAATAGCAAATCATAATTGCTAGTTAAGCTATGTTGTTTTCTGAATTTAAAATTTTGAGGATATAATCTATCTTCCTACTATTGCTGTATTTATTATTATAAATAAATAGCTGTTTATTTTGAAACAGCTCATTTTGGATTGGAGGAAGTTAAACAAATGTTGAGCTTGATTGGGCTTGTGTATTGACTGAAAGTTTTGCTTGAAATTTGTCCTGTTGAGGGAGTGGGAGAGAACTGTTTACTGTAGTTATGTATGATTTTGTGGGGTTTTGTTTGTTTTGTTTGTTTTTTTTTTCTTTTATTATACAAAAGGGAATGGAAATAAACTTTTACATTTCTATTTTTTTATGGAAATAGCGTATGAAACATTATCAGATGAGAATAAACGAAGAGAATATGATCAGTTTGGCCGTCATGGAGGACAAGGAAATAATGGAAGCCCGTTTCATCAGTCATTTAATTTTAACTTTGATGATTTGTTCAAAGACTTTGACATCTTCAGTCAAAACTCACGGTCCAAAAAGCACTTTGAAAATCACTTCCGAAGTCATCGGGAAGCTCACAATCGGCAAAGACGTTCTTTCCAGGAGTTCTCTTTTGGAGGTGGACTGTTTGATGATGTGTTTGAAAATATGGAAAAAATGTTTTCATTTAGTGACTTTGAAAATGCACACCGACATGCAGTGCGAACTGATACCAGGTTTCATGGATCCAGCAAGCACTGTAGGACTGTCACCCAGAGACGAGGAAACATGGTTACCACATATACAGACTGTTCTGGACAATAATGTTTTCTTTCTTTTAATCTCGTCTTTCAACATTTTCATAATTTTTCTCTGTTTTGCGCTAACATGGAAAAAATTATTTGAACTGTTTGTTCTAAAAACACTTAACTGCTAGAAGTTGTAGATGAAACTAATATTCAGAATAGAAACAACATATGTTTGAGAAATAGATGTCTCGATAAATACTTAGAATGGGAGAGAAATAATCTCATGTGACAGAAGAAATTAGATGTATTTCAGTTGAGTAAACACTTTCCATAAGTTTGAGCTTCAACACAAGATATATATTTTTAACTTCAGAAATGTAATACTGCTTTTTCATATATGCCAATTCAGAACTGTTTGAGTTACTATTGCATGGATTGCAGGAGAGAAGATAATTTAATTTTGAAGTGCTGCTTTATCACATCTTTCCAAGTTTTTCGCTTGCAGTTTTTACCTGATACGGATTTACTGTGCCAATTAGATAACTTACACAAAATAGCAGCAGAAATTACTTCTGTTGGTCTTGGTTACTTTGTCCAGCATTGCAAATGTATTAATAATAAAACTCTTTCAAAGTTGGAAAATAACAAGAGGGCATATGTTAAGATAGTGCTTCACCTAGGAGAGTGATGTAGGAATTACTTTTATTTCCAAATAGCCTTTCCTAGGCCTGAAAAGACCTTAAGATTTGAATAACCCTTGACTTATTTAAGGGATATTCATGTATGAAAGTTTGTGTGCACACAAGGCTGTAGTGTGTGGGTTTTTTTCTTCCAAAATACAAGTATGTCTTTAACAAGGTTTGGAAGACCGTACTGAAAACACTCTTGTTTTATGCTTATTATATTACCACATGTGCAGTGTAGTTTCCGTAGCTGAGTTTATTAACTTAAATACTCCCCTGTGCTCTTGTGAACTTAAACAAGATAAGCTTGCCTACATATTCTTACTATTTCTGGGAGGGTCTAAATAAAAAATAGAAGGATTTATTACCTGTCATCAGGAATTTTTCATTATTGTGATTTGAAAGGTAAACTTTTAGCATAAACACAATAAAACTGAAAATTACAATGGTTACATTCCTCCAGTGTTTGTGGTGCTGGAATCTGCTAATAAACACTGCACTGATGTGTATCAGTTTTAGCACCATGGAAATCCATAACCAGTTTAAATAGTTTAAGAGGAAAAAAAAAACCCAAACAAAACGGGAGGAAAAAACACACAACAAAACTTAGGAATATTTTAAGTATCATTCCAAAAATTCTGTTATTTCTTAATTAGTAATACAAATTTAGTATATTAAATTGTTTCCCCTTAATAAGATTACTGTCACCCACATATTGTTGTCCCATTAGAATGGAAATAAGAATTTACCTTTCAGATAGATTGATTGCAAAATGATCATTTTAAACAACAGTGTTCTAAATAGGCTTTGAGTTCAAGTCTTTATCGAAAGAGATTTAACCCTTTGCTTCTTGAATGGATATTGAAAGCTGCCTATTTGCTGAGTGACTTTAACCTTCCCTGCAAGGGTATGTATTATTGCTTGTTCAGTTTTCATTCACTAAATACTTGGAATGGATTGTTGCATTGTGTTAGGTGCTTTTCCTTTTCCATGTTCTTCTTTATTTATTAATGGACTAATACCTCATATATGGTCTTTATAAAAAGCCAGTAATTTGTGCAACATTACTGGAATGTGCAATATTCTTATAGTAGGAAAAGTGCTGGATGGTTTTTATTTCCACCCTTTTTCTGTGTGAGTAGAGATTTTTAGTTTCTTGTGTATTATTGAGTCAACCAAAAGTTGTAATTCATGTAGATTTCTGCATCTGTTTTTCTTTAACATATTCCATCAGTCCTGTGCATGAATCAAAATCTGCCTGATTCATCTCATATGAGCATCCAAGTTAAAAATTTATTAACTTAAATTCTGAATTACTTTCAGAAATATCAAGTTGTTTTTTCTAAAGTGTATTTGAGGAGAATTGTACACACTGAAAAGACTTTAAAGCATGTGGCCTTCAGTGTGAAATGTAAGAGTATTAGTGAATGTTCTTTAGGGATGATTACTGGAACTTAGAGATGGGAGGCAACTGTAGAAGCAGAATGCAAAGGTAAAATTTTATTGCCTTTCTGGGTCTAGTGAGTATTTTCTTAATTAAATAAAAAAAAATCAAAATAGTAGAATGAGCAGTTCTTAAGTGTGTGCAAGGGAATAGTTCAGGTTTCTACTAGAACCAAACCACTGATTTCTCCAAAGGTAATTTTGTCTACTTATGAACTCTGGTCCATTCCCTAATTCTGTATTGGAGAAGTAAAAGCTAAAATGAGCACTGTAAATTCCAGGAAGCACAGCCACCCTCAAGATTTAAGTCTGTTTTAAGTGACTCTGAGTTCACTGTCTTTCAAGCTAAATCTTTTAGGTGAAGTCAGTGGTCCTTGGCTGCTTTTAAGTTAGCTTCCTCCATTGAAGGATGCTCCAGATGTTATTGACATGAAGTGTACTTTTCTTTAACTCTTTGAAGACAAAGTGGGAAGCTGATAGTAACTAGAAAACTAGAAACCCTATTCTTCTGATAGTACCTTAAAAATAGACTAGGCAGAAGTATTTTTTAATCTGATTCTGTATTAGTTCTCTTGGTTGTCATAGGAAGACCAAAAGCTATTCCCAGTTACTCCTATGGCTTCTCCAAGTGACCTTTCAGCTTGTTTTGGTTGTTAATCCAAGTTAGAATCCAAAGGAGAGCTTATCACTAGTATATCCTAGTCCAGGATGTCATTATCAGTATGACTGTTTGTGATGGGTCTGCTTTGAGTAGACTTTAGCTGGAGAAACTCAGGCAGGCTTCCCTTAGCCAGCCATCTTTGGTTCCATGGCTATCTGAACACAAGCTTGCAAAACATGTTGTGCTTCTTGCTTCTTCAGAGCTCTTGCACATAATTTTCCTATTTATAGTGTTTGCTTCATAGCAGACTCTCTAGTGGAAGTCCTGATACAACCTCATGACACCCTTGACCAGAAGTGTAAGTGCCATCTTTGATTTCCCTATCTTCATGAAAAGACCCAGTAAAACTTACTTTTTTGTTGTTGTATGAGGGTAAAAAATAAAATTCTTGACAGTCTTTTGAAAGGAATTTATGCATTTGTAACTCCAAATGGTTGATTTTCTAAAACTTAAACCCCTATTTTTTTTTTGTAATTTTTTTTCCCATTTGAAACACAGTATTTAGTGGAAATAAAGTACTGTAAACTTAATTAGGGTGCCATTACATTAAATGTGTGAAAATTGTGTGATGTCTTTTTCTTTCACGTTATAGATGGAAGCCAGTCAATGCAATTGTGTGGCACTGCTGTTTAATGCAATATTTTGAACATTACATTTCCCTGAATAGTGTGATTGAGTTTGCAGGGAGAAGGGAGAGAAGTTGAAAGAAATTGACTTAATTTTACCTTGTGGGGTGGTGGTGGTTGTGGCTGTTGTTTTTTAGAGATGTTGAGAATGGGGTGCAGCTTGCTCATTATGCCTGGAAACTAAGCAGTCAAAAAAAGGCTGTGCAAAAGGACACTTTTTCTGAGGGACAGTCGTAAGAGCTGAAAGCCTCTGCTTTGAACTGTTGGGTCTCTCCCCACTGCCTGTGCTCTGACTGCCCTGATGAATTGCATGAGAGTGGTGCAACCACAGCGAATTTGCCTGGATTGCCACTGAAAGTATGGATTCTGAAGGTTAGCATGCTGTTGTGCTTATTGGAAAGTTGACTGCAAGACTGTGCTTGAAAGTTCTTGTTTTCTGGGTCTAATTCTTAGAAGGTGAAGGGTATAAAAGTTTTGGGATGTGGTATGTTGTCAGGCCATTTCTTATTAGTACAGCCTTCCCTGGAACATAAGCATATCTGTTGATCTTAATGCAAAACCAAATTTTGAGGATTAACCATGTTGGAGGCAATGGAATATCTGTATTATATTTTTATACTGAGTATTAGAGTGTGTTTTGTTTTTTCTTCAATTTACAATAATTTTTAAAAATACTGAGCTTACATCAGAAGTGTCTGTTGGACTTCAAAGAGAAGCCTAGTATAAAGTACCTTGACTGTCATGTATGAAGCTCACTTCAGAATCAGATGCTGTTCAGAGGATCATTTGTCTCTGGCGATTGACATGGCTGAGCCTGACAGGTCTGCCTGTGGGTTGTGATTCATACAGCTGAGCTGCTGGCTTTGGTAGTGGGGGCACCTGTTTCTTTAGGGACTGGACAGAGACCAGCTTTGTAGAGGCCACTGAACAGTTGTGATATCAATTGACTGTCAGTCACTCCTTGCATAAGTCTGAATCAATCCTAGGTTAAGGCTGCCTGTAACTCATTATTGATTCTAGTTTATTTAAAACACCACAAAATTGGTTTGAAGTGATGTGCTCCAAAGCTTAAGCCCAGTGGAAAACACCACTTACATGGAGGATATGACCTGTTAAGCAGTGGCATTTGACTCAACAGCATTTATTTTAAGGAATACAGTAACACTGAAATGAACATTCTTGTGGTGTTCCTGCTGTAGATGCAGTCACAACAAAAGGTGCTGTGGAGCTCGGGTCAGTAAGGATGGCTGCAGTAGTCTACCGAGTCTTTGAGACACTAAATGGAGATGGTGGACCACTTTTTCCAATCAATTCTTCTGGGACAGTCCACCAGGAGTGAATGTACACCTGGTTAGAAAATATGCTTGTTCACTTGTTTTGGTTCTGTGGTCTGTTGTTGTGTGTTTGTGGTGTGTTTGTGTTTGGTTTTTTTTTATTTTTTT